>VZTM01036942.1:0-17016 GCA_013400555.1 Jacana jacana
ACTGCTGCACTAGAGTAAATAAACAGCCCTGCTGAAGTAATGAAGTGATCAGCGGGGTGGGTAAGCTCTGAGCACTATGAGGAAGTCATTACACAGATATGGGAGCAGCGATTGGCTCTGGGTAAACAAATACTTTCTAGGAGCAAGAGCAACTGAGACTAGGAGCTTGTTTGATTCCATCATGTTCCACTGTAGTTTAGAGCCAGAAGCAGCGCTGTGTGTGCTTACAAGTGTGCTAAACACATACTGGGAGTGCAGGGATTGCCTAGGAAAGCCGTAAGTGAGCCTAAGCATTAGAAACACTGGTAACAGTCTGGTGAGATGGGATGAGATTTTTTACTATCACCTGCATTACAAGGAGCTGGAGATGCACAGCAGCTTCCTCCTGCAGGGTGGCCAACTTGCAGCCAACTTGCAGCAAAAAACACCACAAAAAGGTGGTGTTTTTTGGTTGGGTGTTGCTATCACAAGATGTGAAATGGAGCTCAGCCTTCAAGTGCAGAATTATAGCCACTGACCACCTACCAGGTGACAAAATATAATCTGGCCTTCTTTTAATGCATTCTTACGTTGTTTTTTACAAAGAAAGGTATACTTATAATGTGTGAATTTTTGTGAAACTAAGAGGGGAGTTCCTGGGGAAACTTCATCTCAGATACTGAAATTTCAGTGTGTTGCTCTTTGTCCTTTGTACATTTAACTTGCTAAGAGTCTGCAGCTTTGCTTCTGTGTAACATTATGTATTTTAAGTTCAGAAGATTTCTGTACACTGTAGAGGGTAGCTGCCATCACATAGAAATTAAAAAACTTGGACACTAATAAGTTTCTTACTTCTACATTTCTCCTTGAGTGTCTGTGTAAGACTGATGCTGTGTTGGGCCTTTTTCAATCCTTTCCATGATGATTTTTAACTCATTTGTTGTTTGGATCCTAAAAGTCAGGCTGCAGCTATTACCTGTATAAGCCAAATGTTTCTTTTTGGTGGAACTAGGGGGTGTGCCTATGTAAACCCAAGGTGATGTAGATAAAGTGACCTTTTTACTGTCTTCTGCCATGAAATTTGGCTACAGACTGTGAAAGGAGATCACTAATGATCACCTGTAGTGTCTGGAGTCAGCTCAAGGACATCATCTCCAGGTGTGAAATCCTGCTGCCCTCAGCAGACTCAGTCCATCTGCCCCATCTAGACTTAACCTACCAGGGTACCCTGGGACATAAGGCCTCCATTGATGATCTGCCTATCTGTTTTCCCCATCTAAGGACTTGCAGCAAGTCCAGCTGGCTGGTTCCTGTTTGTTTGAAGGAGTTGGATGTCTCCGTCCCTCCATGCCTTTAATAAAATGTGGAAATCAGCAACTATATAGAGGACAGATTAGGCTAGTGCCCTAGTGAGCAGATAGCTGCAATGTGGTTTGGCATGACTCTTAGTATCTGTGTTGCCTGAAACAGTCTGCAGGTGCTTAATTTGTCCAACCAAGAGCTGGGGAAGAGGAAATGAAACTGGGCATCCTGAGAGAGTGAAATGGGAAGCGGATGGCATCTTAAGTGAGAGCACGGAACAGTGGGGAAGGACTGTAGGATACACATTCAGGAACTAGGCAGCTTTTTGGGTTTTTGTTCATGGAAAAAAAGTGTTGTATTTTGATAACCAACAAACACTGGTATAATTTTATCTTGGCTGCCTCAGTCTTGCAATAAATACTGATTAAGTTCTAAATATTGTGAACAGCAGGACTTTCAGGAAAGGAATATAATGGAAGAGAGATAGCAGCCTTAGTTGGGAAAAGCTTCTTATGCATATGTGACTATAGTATATAATATATGTGAGTATAAAGAAAGTGTCACCAAACATTGGTATTGATAATAAATGAATGTGCAAATGGGGTTAGTTATTCACATAGCTATGACTCTTCTTTGGTTTTTTTTTTTTCCTTTATTTTGCCAAAACTGGTATTTTCTTAATACTTCCAGGTGCTGGAACTTCTTTTTCATATCTTTAGCAGCAGCCTGATGAACTGTAACATAGGAAATTTCTGTTTAAATTTGACAACTTCCACTGGAAGTGTAATGTACTCATCTCTTCCCGTTCTTCCTCTCTCCCTTTCCTCCTGTCTTCCTCATGGGCACACATTTTTTAAAAACAAAGCACATTACCACCCTTTGTATCACACTAACACAATACTTCACTGCTTTTTTAATTCCTCCTCATGGAAAGGGATGAAAGAACAAGCCTGCTATCTACTCAAGGGTATTTTAGAAATCTATATAAAGTGGATTAAGAAATTCCCATTTTGTATTTCAACTATTGGTGATAGAAAAATGTATCATAGTGAAGAAGTCAATCAGTCAGAATGCAAGCCCTCTCATTTTGTATACATGTAGTTACGTAGGAGATGATGGTCACACTTGGCTGTTTGTATCTGATGTGCTTGTTAAAAATAGCTTTTTGAAAGAAATGAACCATTCTTGATGTTTCCGAGTGATTCGGCTGCCATTTAAAGTTCTTCTGTGAGGAAGAGTGAACAGCTCCTCAGATAATTTCTTTATACTAAAAAGGAAAGCAAAGTTGTAAAACACGACTGTGGAAACTGATTGAAATGTGACATTTAAATTACTCATTTAAAAATCACTTTATTCCCTTTCACTTCTCTTAGGAAAACAGAATTATCCTACCAACAAAATAAATTTCAAGCTGAGGTGCTATTTCTGGTGATGTGTATGTGTATTTGTGATTCTCCTGAGATCTGAAAAGTTTGTGGAAAACAAAAAGATATTTAGACACAGGGGAAGTTTTGTATCCATAGGTGTATAGACATGTGCAGTGGTATCATCTGTGTGTATATGTACTCACAGATCATGTGATCTCAGAATTGATTGTGATATTTAATGTATAAGAAGAATTGAGCACGGGTAGGGTTTGGGTGGAGGGAGAATTAAACAAGTCAATTTGAATCTCCCTGCATAAGATGAAATGTAAATTTGTTAAAAGAATTTAGGTGATTAGATAACTGAAGTGTGAAGATATAACCCATTAGAGGTGTCATGCCAAATTAGCATTACCAGACTTTTAACGACCTCCCATTTGTATAATCCTTATTTACACTTGCACCTGATGCCTGCATCAGACAAGAGAGCAGCCACCCTGTGGTACCACGGGGCCATTTTAAATACATTGTGTTGCTAAAGAGGAATATTGGCCTGAAGGAGAAACAGTGCAGGGGAAAATGATTTTCATAGGGTTGCTCTGGTTCTCGGCACTCTCCAGTGATGTTGCTTATATCTGCTGAGGAGTAACTTGCCCCTGTATGGCTAGTGTTGCTAACCCCTTAAAAAATGAGGCGTTATTCGTTTAAAAGAAAGCTTTAGGGAGAGATAAAATCTTGTTTCCCCTTGAGATTTCCCACATTCCAGCCTTTGCCGGTCAGCTGCTGCATTGGCTTAAAGCCTTAAGGTGGATAAGGTGAGGGAGGGAACTGGGCAGCTTCTGACATTGTTCTTGTGCAGAACAGAATTTGGTGCTGACACCAGGGTAAGGGATTCTTTTCTGATCCTTGTTGGTCTTGGCATAGCTTGTGGCTGAGCTCTGAACCATATGGGAAGTGATCTGGCTTGAGAGGCATGCTTTTCCTTGTAAAAATGGAACAATTCTTGGATCTAGTTCAAAGCACCCACCTCCAGCAAGTGCTGTCTACTAATGGGTTTCCTCAGTTCGTAAATCTGGCCTGTGTCTCAGTGCATGCATTCATTAATTTACTTATGCAATAATACTTTGAGGAGGTGTTATTGCCCTCTTACAAGTGGTGACATGAGGAAGCTGTCTGGGAGGGGATGTTAGCATGGAAGCAGTTACCAAGTTTCATCCTTATCCAAAGTTATATGGGAAATGACTGTACAGTTAAGTACACAAACCATTATTTCAAATCTGGTTAGTTAGATTATTTCACTTGCATTTGAGCCTTAAGCCAAAATGATTTTAGGTCCCTGACAGCTACTTCACATTGCATCTTAAAGCCAGCTTGGGATTTCTTTCATATCAGGATCAAAGCTGCAATCCTAAGATCTCAAGGGTTAGTTCTATCCATTTCAGAAATTATTGCCTATTCCCATCTCAGGGGTGAGCCTTTGTGGGTTAGATGTCCCCACACTACCTTTCATAATCTGATGGTGTCTGGGTCATGCCTTTCCTGTGTGTTAAGTACCTTTTTATATATATATAAATGTCATAACAACATGGGGAAGAAAGGTTATACCCCAATTGAGCAAATAAGGTGTACAAACCCAGACTATTTCCTTAGTAGTGGTCACTGCCTGTTTTTTACAGAGCATTAGGAGGGCTTCCGACTACTCAAGCTATTCTAGAACACTTCCCATGTTTTAGAAACATGAATAAACTTGCTATTGTGACCATTCAGTAAAGGCGTGGGGTTTTTATAGCTGTCATGGTTTAACCCCAGCCAGCAGCTAGAACCACAGAGCCACTTGCTCACTCCCCCCAGTTATGGTGGGGGAGAGAATTGGAAGGGTAGAAGTGAGGAAAACTTGTGGATTGAGATACAGACAGTTATGTGAATCTAACATGTATTTGTATATAATAATAGGTAGAGCAAAAGCCGCACATGCAAGCAAAGCAAACCAAGGAATTCATTCATTACTTCCTGTCAGGGAAGTCTTCCGCCATCTCCAGGGCTCTATCACCCCTAACGATTACTTGGGAAGACAAACGCTGCTAACTCTGAATGTCCCCCTCTTCCTTCTTCCCCTGGCTTATCTACTGAGCATGACATCATATGGTATGGAATATCCCTTTGGTCAGTTGGGCTCAGCTGTCCTGGCTGTGTCTTCTCTCAACTTCTTGGGCCCCCTCTCAGGCTACTCGCTGGCAGGTTGGTGTGAGGAGCAGAAAAGGCCCTCAGCACTTAGCCAGAACCGCAGACTTCAGTGCACTGTCATCACTGTTCTCCTCCCAGATCCAGAACATAGCGCTACGCCAACTGCTGGGAGGAAAGTTAACTCTGTCCCAGCTGAAAACATGACAGGAGCTTTTGCATTTTCTTTGAACATTGAAACACCTGTATTAGACATAACAATAAAATACTGCCTAGACAAATGCATGATTGAATTTTCAGAGCTGAAGCCACGGAAGTCATGCATTTCTTGGCTTTTACTCGGAAAATTGCACTTGTTTGTGCTGACTAGGCGTGCTCTGATCTGTCTCTAAGCAGCAGACTTCCATGCATATTGTTTTAAAGAGTTTTATTCTGTTGACTGGCATCCATCAAGACATGCAGAGGGCACAGTGATTAAAACTGCCTCATTGAGATACGGACAGTTATAGGTATCTAATATATATTAAAAGGTAGAGCATTAGTGTCTAGAGAATTGTCATTAGAGATTTAAAAAAATAGGAAAATAAATTATTAATTTATTGGAATATGATTTTTTTTTTCTTTCCCGGCAGAAAAGATTTTCGAAATGCTTTTAAATGCCTTTGTCTGTGTGCTCAGGTACCAATGTTTTATCTGTGTCATGCTGAGCACAGCAGCACCGCATTTGAAGCCCTGCATGTTACCTAACCACGTGTTGCTTTGTAGCTCCACTGTGCTGACTCTTAGCACTGTTTGTCTCTTCTGGTTTTGAGGGAGGAAGTAGGAAAACTGTTTTTATTTGCTGCATGTAATATTAATGTGCTCTTTTATCCTACATCTACATTAAGTTTATCCCATAAAAGGGCTGTTGTGCTGTTTTATATAACAGATGTAAAGCTAGACATGGCAAAAAGAGCACGTATGCAAGTGTGGATATTGTAAAATAGGAAAAACTGACCTGTGAAGAAATAATGGCTTTCATACTGGTCTTTTTTTCCTCCAGAGAAGTTATCTAACAGATTTAGTTGATGCAGAATCATTATCTGTTGATTTTACAATTAGGTTTTCCTCTATTTTATGTTTGTTTGTTGGGTGCATGTGAGAATCTTCTGGAAACTGTGGGGGGAAAAGCACAAATCCTAAGTGTTGAGTTTACACCCCTAACTAAAGTGTCTAAATGTATCTGAAATACTCAGTAAATGACTTGTTTTCAGTTCTTATTAGTCTCTTAGAAAAATACTTTAGTTTTCTGTTACTAGGATCGATTGGGGTTCCCCAGTCATAGGCATATTTTAAAAACTTACTAAAATAATCTTGTAATAGATTTTAAAGTGATAGAGAGTGGATCGAGTCTAGGCTTCCACAGGAGAGAGAGTGATTATCATGGCAATGATCCTGAAATAGACTTGACTCAAGGATGACTCAATGCAAATAAGAGACCACAAGTGTAAGATTGGTACAACAGTTTCATATTTCATACAAAATGTGAAGTGGGTTTATTTGGGACAAGATGTATGTCTGAAGAGCAGTCTGCCCAATAGCTTTCATCAGCTACAGGCCATAAAAATGTCTATCACCATGATTAACCAAATGATGGTGCCCTGCCTCAGTTGTAATGAAAACAAGTATTTTTGATGACATTGTTATTTGAGAATGAAGCTGCTGAGGTTCTACTGACTGTCGAATTGTTAGACACCTTGTGCTGGCTAAGTGGAAATTAAAAATGATACTTAAGCTTTTTCCTTCCTTACCATAACGATTTTTCGGTTTGTGTTCTGCTTTAAGAGCCTAGTAGTTTTTTAGTCTGGTTTGATCTGTCTGATCTCCATACCTCAGGAACTTCCTGTGGGAATTCTTCCTGCATGTGAAGAACATGGAGAACAGGAGAGCAGTTTTACTTGGAGAAGCAGCTCAGTGGAGTGAAACAGCAAAAACAAACCTGCAGACTTCAGAGTAAATGAAGCACACTTCATTGAGAATTTGAGACTGAGAATTACACTATCTAGGCTAGATAAGGGTATGTGGGCCTTACTTGACTTCTGTAAGGGGAAGAAACGAATCTTGTTTTGCAGGGGGAAGGACAGGCAAAATTACCTGCTTACCTTTCACTGCCTGGTGAAATTTCTGTTCCTTTTTCCCAAATTTGGAAAATTGAATTAACACACAGTTGTGTTTCTCTCCCTAGACATGAGTCTAGTATTCAGAGTAAGATTTCTATTAATATTACTATAAATACCTTCTTTTAAAAAAATTTAAAACTTGTTACCTGATTGCAATAGCATGCATTCATTTGCTGTTCGTATATAGATAACAGGTATTTAGCACTGAAGCTAGGACCCTGCTCCTGTAGTGCTATAATCAAATATGTGTAGTATGGTGTTGTGGTTTCAGCCAAAATTACCAAAACCAGACTGACAGATGGCCCTTCCTCTCTTGAAAAGGAAGGGAGAGGAAGAGGATAAAGAGATTTGAGTTTAGAATGAACTAAACTAGTTAAATGAAGTATTAATACAAAATTAAAGCAAAAACAAAAGGAAGAAAATAATGAAATAGATACAATATGTTCAAAACCATATGAAGCTCCCAGGATGACAATCATGTTACCAGCAGGCATCAGGAAAAGTCCCAGACTGGACTCGGTGATTGACAGGAGCTGGATTCCAGATCTGGAGTCAGGAATGCTCAGTTTGGGATCAGAGGCAGAAGAACAGACAGGGTTCTCCTCAGATATTGGCCACTGAAGAAAAGAAAAATTGACCCTTTGATCCCTCAGCTTTTATACTGAGCATGGTGTGGATGGGATGGGATGGAATAGCCCAGCTGGTCAGTTTTGGGTCACCTGTCCTGTCTGCTCCTCTCTACAGGTGTGACCCCTCTGGGCTTTTCCGCTTTGATTCCTGCTAAAGTTCTTAGAAATTAATAGTTACTGCACAGGATGCTGTTGGTACTGCCAAGTGGTTTGTGATGGTAGTGTACCATATAAGAACTATGCAATGGCCAGGGCCTGCAAAAAGGTAAGCAGGATGTTTAAAAGATCAGGGTGCAAGGTGTAGAAAGGTTTTAATCTGAAGTCTGCTGCATTGATTTGTTCTGATCTTAGCTAAGATTGTAAGACAACAATAAATAGGGTGAATGAATGAGAATTACCATTATAACAAAGTAACACAATCTGTAATTCCAGTAAGCCAAGCAAAGTATTTACAAGATGTTAATGAACTCTTCTAGTTAACTAACATAGTTGTTATCTTTTTTTTTCTTTTAATGAGACGATCCAAAGTAGAATTCTAAAATTTTAGGTAAATTTAAATGCGGATAGATGCATTCAAATGTGCTGGGGGGGTTGTCTTTTTTGATCATTTAAAATCTCTGATTATAAAAGACCCCTTGACAACTTCTAAAAAGTAGTGTAATTGATACAGGAATATTAATGTGTGGAGTTGTGGGTGTGATAAGTTGCTTTGAGTGCACACACAGTTCACGTGTGCTGTGAGAAGATTTGCTAAAGTGACCTCTGGCATTTCAGCATCCTTCCCCAGCAGCTGCAGGCAGCAATTTGTTTAGTGGTGTTCCAGAGTAAGATAAGAAACTGTATCTATCTAAAATTAAAGAGGAAGTTTGCTACCACAGTAAATGGTGTTTTAATCGGTTTTATCCCTATATGAATACTTTTATGGTTTTGTTTGTAACAGATATTTTTAATGTGTTTTTTTTCCCCTCACTTTAGAGTTCTGTGTAGATAACGTGATACTGACAAGAGCCCGATTTTTTTAGGTAGGTAGAGATGAAATTTGATCCCAATTGGAAAAAAGAATGAAACCAAATATTGCTTTTATTTATGATGGTTTCATAAAGATCAGATATTTCTCAGGGATGACATCATTCAAATCTCCAACCCCTATGAGTAGCAGAAACTTCAGAGATAATGAAATCTTCCTACCATGTGATCACCTATGTTAATTTTATTGACACATACACTTGTGTATGGAGAAGTATAGCAGAACTGATCCTGAAACATCGAAGTTGTTTGGAAGCAGAGCCCCAGAGACTGACTTGAATCCTCAGGTCTGCAAGTCCATGTGAAGTAAGCTTTGCAAAGTTCTCTTCACTTGGCAGTAAAGCTTATTGTGCTTCCTGAGGAAAATACATGCAGGTGTTTTTGCATTGTGAGCACAGTAGAGTGTAAGTGGGGAAATACTGTCCCTGAACTGCTGGATTTTCCTGACAGTCTTTGAGAGTGTCCATACTAATATATATCACATACATTCAGCTTGACTAAGATTCAACAAACGAGAAACAGAATTTTATATATATATTTTTTTTTCCAGGAAAGTCCATAATACTTGTTTATATTCTATCTTCGTTTTTTCAATTAAACTTAAGTGAATCTGAAGTAGCTAGATTTCGTCTAAATCCACACAGCTGAGGAAACCTATGCTTGCTCTTTCTCTGAATTTTCACTGAGGGGCTTTTATCTCCCCCTAATCCCACCGTTTCTGTCAGGACATAATCTCTTTCTCAAATTTACATTTTAATTACAAGGCCAGCTGAACTAGCTAAAATCAATAATGTCAGCATTCAGCAGCCTAACTTCAGCTGAAACCCCAGCCTCTCTCTTTCCTTCTATCGATTTATCTTGTGAACACGGTCTACTTTATTGCCTCAGGCAAATAGGTGCCATTTGGTCAATTTAAACAAAAAAGAGGATTTGAACATTTTTATGATTCTTTCTAAAAGCTGCTGTTGGAACCATTTGAACCCAGGTACTGTACTTGGATTAAATAAAGTAGACGGAACAGCAGAATTCTTCAGAGGAATTTTAATTTCAAAACTGCACTTAATCTGACCTGTGTCTTAAAAACAGAACAAAAAGGACTCACCCTGACTCTGGATCCCGTTCAGCTAGGGCTGTCTGCGTCCTCACTCTTGTCTTTATCCTGTTAACAAAAACAAATTTTATAAACAAATAGTTTTTTGAAAATTTCTACAGTAGAGATGGTGTTACTGATGTCACAGTGTATTTACCTTTAGCCATTTTTCTGTTAATTGTTTAAAATAAGAAATCAATGGGAAAATATTTCGTTCTTGTAACTCTTAATAATTCCTATATTGATCTTTTGGATGCGATTTTTATCTATCTATCACATTGTCCGTTTATCTCTCTTGCCTTTTCTGTGTGTTGCTGACTACTTGTCCCTGCTGTCCCCCTCCTCTCCCCCCCTGAAACAAAATCAGTGTAGTGAACAAGCAATCATGCTTTCCATAGACGACATTGGAAAAAAATGGAATAAAACTAGGATTTCCTGAGATCTTTTATACCCGTGCATGTATTCTTTCTGAAGAGGAAAATGTAAGGTATGGTGAGACACATACTTCCTGCCTTCTGACTTTGAGACAGTTTGTAAATAGTACACATACAAGTGCTCTCAAAACTATTGTTTTAAATAATGATTTTCAGAAAGGTGTTTTTGTCCCTGGAAAAAAAAAGACTGGAAAAAAAGACAACTGCAAATGCTAAATACAGTCTAAGAAATTTGACATTACAGATACAGTCAATTATGTATTTTCTCAGCTAACCTTTCTGTCATAAAGGTAAATTTACATTTCCAAATCCTGATGATTCTGAAGTGTGGCTATAACAGAATACTTGGAGTTAATTCTGTTTTGCTTTGATACAAAGCACCTGAGAGGCTTTTCCCTTTCTAGCTTATGGCAGGAGTTGAGATGGAGACCTATCCTGCCCCCGTTCCAGATACATAAATTCCAGATTGCTCCTTTAATATGTCATTGAAGTGATGTTTAAAGAACATTTTTGAGGAGGTGCCATTATCCCTATTGAATGGCAAGTCCACAGCCTAATAAATATCATGAGATCATTTCTTTTGCTATTTAGCCTAGATAATTCTTCCCTTAGTTCCATCCTATTATGCTTAATTATCGTTTCCCTTATTGCTGGTCCTTCTGCTACTTTTGAGGCCCTTTTCCAATGCACAGACTAGTTCTTTAAATCATTTTTTTAAACAGTGTGCTTTGAAGCCTTATTGACTTTGGGATGGGAAGTTAGATAACGAAGTGAACATAGCATGTTCATTGCTTTCATTTAGTGTATGTGATGTGGGTGTGACTGAGTAAGGGAGTAGTAGTGTTGGGCATGCTCAGCAGCAGCAGCACCAGCCAACAGCAAGATGACCTGTGTCTGTCTGTAGCTAATAGACAGGTTCTGACTTCCAATCTGAGGACACAAGAGTTAAAAAGGATCTTCTTCGCATCACAGTCCATGCTAACTTCAGTTCTTAGAAGCATTGGACAAGCTTTCAAGATGCACAGCCCTAAGAATGTGGGCTTTGGTTTTGAGGTATTTACCACAGAGCAGACCAGGGAGTCAGGGAAGAGCTGGATTTGACACTGCCTTCAAACTGTGGTGAATGTCTTTTTGTCCACTCTGCAGTGCTGGCCGCCTGCAAACATTTGGACAGTTGGGTACTTGCTGAAGTCTCTCCTGGAGAGCCACATGCTCTCGACTCCTGTGGGGAGTGAACTCCTTACAGGGAACCTGTGATACAAAGGAATCAAGGTCAGGAGGAATGACAAGAAGACCACCATGTGGAAAGAAAGGGTCAGGACAAGTTGCTCTCATCTGTGAAAAATATGGTTTTCTCAGAAATGAAAATGTTTTGTGCACCAAAGCTACCTGTCACTACAGGTCCTGTGATTTCCCACTCAGAGGGCAGGTCACACCACATTAGCTTTTCTTTTTATAGTTGATATTTTGTGATACATTTAATGATTAGCAAAATAAGTTAGCAAAACAAGAATACTGGATACAACTTCAGGACTAGCTAGAAGTAGTCAATAGATTAAAAGTCCAATTGAGCAATGGCTAGAACCTGTCAGGTAAACTCAGGGTGCTTTTCATAAGAAGGCTGAGATAATCTGCTTAAAACTTTAGTGTTGTGAAGCCATGACTTTTTGGTGTTGATTTAGTTTTCAGGGAGGGGATGTGTGTAGCCTTGCATTTCAATCACTCTTATAAAAAGGCTTTCTGGTGGGGAAAATGTAGTCTATTATATTAGTGTGAGGGATCACATCTTTCCATTTTTAGCTGTCATTGGCTGAAAAGTTCTTGTTACTACTGCCAGCTAAGAGTTGCTCCTCTAGCTCAGTGGGTAGAGTCATGTGCTGTCTTAACTACTCAGCCTGTCTAATTGCATCATTACAGCCTGTGCTAGCTGTCTAATCTAGCTGTATAAAGTAATTAAGTTGCCCCACCACTGAGCTGCTGGTGTTGAACATCAATGCCTGGATTGTCTGTTGAGTGTACTCTGGGTATACTCATTGCTTCTGCCAGCACTTAGATATTTTATCTTGGTAAATTATGTATTTTAGTATCTGTGGAAGAAGAACATTCTCTAAATAATTCTGTTTGCAGACATAGAAATTCATCTGTTCTCAGTGGTGCTGCCCCTTAACAAATCAGGAAGGAAAAAAAAGAGCTATTTTGGTTTATATTCTCAGCTCTGAAGGGTCAATATGGTCCTTGAGAATCATCAAAGAATAGGGATATGCCTCACACGTGCTTTGGTTTTTTTCACGGGGTGTGCTTTCCTGCCAGCCATGCTGAGTGCCAGTGGTTCCTGTTCTCATCAGTTACGTGCTGTAGTCAATCTGCCACCCAGAAGTGGTTTCTCATTGCCAAGTTGTAAGAGTTTTAGCAGAATTTGTGTCGAGACACCACAAAGAATTAACCATAGCATAAAAGAGGGTAAGGATGTATGCCTTTCCTTTTGCGTTCTACTGATCTTGGATTTCTTTTGGGACTCTAGGTGTTAAACAGTAGTGCCAGTAGTTCCTTTCTTCTGTTTTACCTTGCTATAACCTTGAGTACAGGAATGACATACCAGCAAGATGATGTGATACTAGAAACTCACATACAGTAAGCAGTAGTGCGGGTTAGGCAAAAATGTAATGTTAAAATCCTTCTTTCCAAGGTGGGGTTACATCATTCTTTGTTATCACTCCACGTCATACAAATTTAAAAGTTGATTCACTGTAGTTAATTACTTGTTATGTTTCTGTCCCAAAACAAGAAAAGTTTGAAAGGTAGAAATGCTGCTCTGTCTGTAAGGGGGATGAATGTCTATCGTGAATGGAAAGCAGCAAGACTCGTCATTGGCATCCTGAGCTGTTTGGCCCTGCTGTGAAGCACTGATGGTGGGAGAAGTGAATCCCTCCTAAACATGGAATTCTTTTGCAGGGCTAGAGCCCCTGTCACCTCCGAAAGCACCGGCGGGGAAGACATCAATAGGACCAGCTCCCCTGAGCTCCCGTGCCCAGCGGAAAGGGAATGAAGACGAGTTGGATCCAACCTGTGCAGCTGCCACACTGAAGCTTATTAGAGACAAGCTACCAAAGTTACCACCTCCACAGGCCAGGTTATCTTTGTTTTAATTTTTGCAGAAACCTCTTGCTCTTACTTGTATTTGTTGTGAAAGCATGCAGAAAAGTGCTCACGAGCTAGACAAGCTGCTAAGGCTGTCTTGGTTTCCTTTTGAAATTATAGTTCTTTTACTGAGATGTATATTCACTGCTTAAAACTGGGAATTTTGTTAGTGATCGCACCAGGCACTTACCGAATATTTTACTACTCACTTGGACTGGGTTTTATTTGGTGTAAATGGCCTCTATTGGAAGATAAAACCCTCCCTCCTTTCCTAACAAGAAAACCCCATCCCCACTTATTGGGTTAATTTTTGGTTTGCAACTAAACAGAACATATCCTAATGATAAGTTAAAAAGCAATTTCAACTATCTCTTGCTTCCTAGTGGCTTACGCTGTCAGTGCTCGCTGGGGATGTGTTTTACTGATTCCATGTATTTGGTACCAATCCTGTTCAAAGCTTGCTGGAATTCCAGCCTTGTCTAGTATTTATCTGTGATTTCTGGATAAGACTGGGCAATCTACTTAGTGGCGTATTCCTGAAAAGGAACTTATGCATTGGCCAAGAAAGCCTCCCAAAACCAGCAAACTGTAACGTAATCTCAGAAAGGGGTTTATTTCATCCGAAGTCTGATGTTGGGAGTATTCAGGTGTACCTTGGGACTTTTAATCTTTAAAAATGTAATGTTTCATTAAGGTGACTTAAGACCTTTTGACACTCTCTTAGTGAATACCCAAGGTCTCTATAGAGAGTAGTAGTAGTACTCTGTTTTTTGAGGACTTTGAATTCTGCCGTGGGGTTGCTCAATGAGCATTACAAGTCTGCAAGATGGAATTTTGACAAGAAAACCAGACTTTGCAATCCCTGCAACTGCCATGCAAACATGGGCATGACTTTACAGAAAAAAGATCTTTCTAAAAATGGTTTGCCATTTCAGTAGCTCCTGTTACAGAGTACAGAGTGTATGATCCACTACTGCCCCTGTTAGATTTCTAGGCTTCTACACTTACGGTATCATACTTTTTAGCTAGCTTTAGCTGGATGCGCAGTTAAGCTTCATGGTGCAGTGTGCTGTACATAGAGTGGGGGGGGCTATGGGCTGTATCCTTCAAAAACAAAACAAAACAATCCTGTAAAGGTAGTTGAAGTCCTCGATCTAAGATAATATTAGTGTTGGTGTGAAAATCTAATTTAAAAAAAAAGAGCAAATGTTGTCGTGATCATGGCTGTTCTTGTTCTGTATTGAGTTTTCATCAATTTTCTCCAGTGACTCTACAACTACTGAGACAGCAGCCTCAGAAGAACCTGACAGTAAGAGAAGAAAACTAGAAGAAGAAAGAGCTAAAGCTCCCCTGATGCCTTTTGGATTAGATCTTCACTACTGGGGACAGGACCAGTCAAGTGCTGGGAAGATTCTCAAGTAAGGCTCTTTTTCTTTTAAGATAAATTAAACAAATATATAGATTTACTTACGTTAAGAGGTCATGCAGTGGGGGTGACTGCTATTTCGTTTGATAATTACTTTTCTTTCCCTTGTGCTGTAGAACCCATAAACAGTCAGAAATTCTACCTTAAAATGTTATTTATTTTGAGAAGATGTGATACTAATTAAATACCCTTTGATGCTTCAAAGCACTTTTTTTCCCCCTGCTCTTTCATGTTTGTGTATTATTTGCAGCGTGGCATCACTTACTCCAATTTAAATTGGTACCTTATTATGCAAAGTGCTATGCAAGTGCATGATAGACAGTCCCTCTGCTGGGGACTTTGCAGTCTAAATAAATAGCAGGCAAGGTAGGAGAAAGGCTGCGGAGGTGTCAGGGGTATTTTTTCCTGACTTTATAGAATGGTAACTGAGGAAATTGATATGCTTGTTCAGTTGCACAAGAAATAGGTGGCAGTTACAGGATTTGAATTTGGATCACTCACTTTCCATTCTTGTCTGGGAAGGTTTTGTGTTTCTTGGACATGAAGCATTGCTTGGCTTGGGGAGAGCTTCAGTAGTGCCAGGGATGGCAGGTATATGTCAGAAATTGTTTCTAGCAGCCAGTTTTTAAAATTCCTTTTTAGGACTAGTATTTTTATATGAATGGCAGGATGCAAACTCCTCCTCCTATATATAAATTTCACTTGAGTCCACCAGAACTTTAGTATCAGTGTATACTATACCTGGCTTGGAAAAGGCAAAAGCCGTTAACTGGCTGGGTTGCAAATCAAGCTTGTGTATTTTCAAGAGTGTTACTGTAACTTCAATTGTTCCCTTATCAAAACAAACCAAAAAAACCCCAGCCAAACAACCCTACCCATGATCACAGTGTGAAGACAGTATTTGCAGAAAGAGGAGGAAAGTGTTGCCCCTGTATCTGATTACATAAAGTGCTGAATATGTTTCAAATTATTGAAAGCCAGTGAAATTTGATACATAATAGAGCTTTAACAGTGTCACTCCAAGCTTTGGATTCTGTCTGGTGTGGTGTAAACTCTTCAAAGCCTATAAAATGGTTAAGAATTTCAGCAGGGCTTTAAGAAGCATTTGTCTGTGATAATGCCAAAAAGGTAGTAAGGCTTTATTTTACATTGCAAATGAGTTATTCAAGTCATAAGTGGAATCAGAAGCATATTTCACTGCCTGTCTGCCCTGTGCTGTACTGTATTATTTTTATGCTTTCCAATAAAATAGAGGGCACACTTCTGAACCTTATAGTCTATAACTACAGATAGGCCAATCTAACTAAAGATAATTTAAGTAACTCTGCACACACAATACCATTGACCCCTGGGTATAAAATATATTTATTGAAAATTTAAGATGGTCATTGGCCAACTCCTTTAACTTTTCTATATGCACACGTACTGTCTCTGTAAGATGCCTAGGATAAAAAAAAGGCAAACCCCAAAGCCAGACAATACACATGGTACGTGTATGGAATTTGAATTGTTAAAATCTGAAGTGGAAGAGTCTGTCCCCTTCGCCTATTTAACACTACACTTACTTAAGTACAGCATTTACAATAAATTAAGATTTTGATAGGGAGATTGTAGCTACCAGGAAGAGGATTTTCTAAAGAAGTTTTGTTTAGCCGGTAAATGGTGAACTGTCATCTTTTCTAGAAAGTGACAATAACTGCCTTTACTCATTAAGAGTTGTGTGAGTTTAAGAGCTCATTTAAAGAGCTCATAAAGCTGTAATGGTACTTTTCTTTGAGGGAGGGTGTGTGGTGACAACAGGGGGAGAAGTTGGTGTTGAAGTTTACTGCAGTGTGGCACTGTGTAGAGACTGCTATGTCAGCTTAACCGTTTTGGATAGCATGGGCCTTCCAAACTCATCTACCCTCCTCCTTGAATTAAATTACCTTACTCTTAGAATCAGAGTGAATTAGCTGGTGCAGCACTTTTTATGACTGTGACTAGGATGTTTGAATTAGCTCATTTTGTGGTTGCTCTAAGATCTCTGCATGCACCATACTGGTTTTAGAATTTATATTTATTCAAGGTTTTGATAAGTTTCCCATCGTCTTAGGAAAAAAGTTGATATACATTTGCTGAAAGAGTGCAATATTTCTCCAGGAATTGGACTTTCTTTTAGACTTCAGTTAACTGTTACTTGTCTTTCATTCCTCCAAATATATAGCTCTGTAATTACCGTTAAAGCCTTGTATTTGTCTAGTTCTGTAACATACTTTCCATGAATGCGAGGGGATTGTTGATCTTCTAGT
>VZTM01036944.1:18194-38214 GCA_013400555.1 Jacana jacana
GTGTCATCTGCAAACTCACTGATGGTGCTCTCTACATCCCTATCGACATCATCAATAAAGACATTAACAGAAATGGCCCCAACACTGAGCCCTGAGGAACAACCACTTGTGACTGGTCACCGGCTGGATTGAATCCATTGAGCACCAATATATATTGAGCACCATATACATATATATTCCACCAATCCCACTTCTTTCTGTTCATGGTAGCATTATTGGTACTTTTCAGTCCATTTTGACAATATGAACAAATCTCCCCTTTAAGTACAAGAAGGTTTAAGAAAGGAGGGGGGTAAATTGCCTGGAAGAGCTGATCAAATCAGTTGAGAATTCACTGATACGGAGGCAAGTAGGAAAAATAATAAAAAACCCCCAAAACCCAAAATCTAGGCAATTTTTGAGTGCTGTTAGAAAACCACTGTCCTGTGGAAAGTCCTGAGGAGGAAAAGGCAGGGAGCTGCTAAGGCTGGGCTCCATCTCCTCCAGACCACGGACAGATGGACCAGAAGAGCAAACTCCCCCCGAACAAACACTACTTGCAGCTGTGGGTTGCCCTAAATTAAAACCCCCAGCTTTGATCTGACGCCACATGCAGCTGGTGAGGGGGCAGGAAAAGGTTAAAACATGCAAAAGGCTGAAAAGCATCCCATCTCCACGGGAAAGTGCACATTCACAGAGCCACACGGTCAGCCCCGGGCAGGAAATAAGCGGGTTGGGATCACCATTGATAGCAGGGCAGAGGAGAAGGGGGCCAGAGATGGGATCTGCATCTGCACCAGATACAGACTGGGCTGGAGTGCTCTCTTTCTGGCTTTTCTCATGTAAATGAAAGAATGAAAAAACATACCATAAAATTCTGCTTGGAGCATAGAATCACAGAATGGTTAGAGTTGGAAGGGACCTTAAAGACCACCCAGTTCCAACCCCCTGCCCTGGGCAGGGACACCTCCCACCAGACCAGGTTGCTCCAAGCCCCATCCAGTCTGGCCTTGAACCCCTCCAGGGATGGGGCAGCCACAGCTTCTCTGGGCAACCTGGGCCAGGCTCTCACCACCCTCACACCAAAGAAGTTCTTTCTGGTATCTCTTCTGAATCTCCCCTCTTCCAATTTAAAGCTGTTACCCCTTGTCCTGTCACTCCACTTCTTGACACAGAGTCGCTCTCCCGTAGCCCCTTCATCATCTTGGTAGCCCTGCCCTGGACTCTCTCCAGCAGTTCCCTGTCCTTCTGGAACTGAGGGGCCCAGCACTGGACACACTATTCCAGATGGGGTCTCACCAGGGCAGAGGAGAGGGGGAGGAGAACCTCTCTCACCCTACTGACCACCCCGCTTCTAATAGACCCCAGGATGCCATTGGCCTTCTTGGCCATGAGGGCACAGTGCTGGCTCATGGGCATCCTGCTGCCCACCAGGACCTCCAGCGCCCTTTCCCCTGCATCACTCTCCAACAGGTCATTTCCCAGCCTATACTGGTACCTCGGGGTACCACTATTCTGTTCCACACACCCCCCTCCCCAACCACTTTTGAAATTAACTTCTTACTGTTCTACTGACATTTCTCTTTTCCACCGTGGTTTTAATAAGCATTTCTTCTTTCCTTTTGTGGTGTGACATCTTTGCAATATCCTGCTTTGTGGTGTGTAAGAACTGACAGTTTTGACTGAGAATTATTATTTAGTACCAATAAGCTATAATTAGTCACCGGAGTAACAACAGGTTTCTGTCTTCTCAGAGAGACCATATTTTTCTAATCTTTTAAATCTTTAATTGCAAAACCAAAACCTGTTTGCTTGCCTGAGTTTTTCTACTCCTTTATTTGGAAGTAGGCTGATTCTGGGCAATCCAGAAAGCAAAATAAGCCTTTTCCTGTACCCAGGGAGATCATAGAATCATAAATCATTCAGGCTGGAAGAGACCCTTGGGATCATCCAGTCCAACCATCAGCCCCACTCTACAAGTTCTCCCCTACACCAGATCCCCCAACACCACATCTCATCCACTCTGAAACACAGTCAGGGATGGGGACTCCACCCCCTCCCTGGGCAGCCCAGTCCAGGCTCTGACCACTCTTGCTGGGAAGAATTCTTGCCTCATGGCCAGCCTAACCCTACCCTGCTGCAGCTTGCAGCCATTCCCTCTCCTTCTATCGCTCATTGCCCGTGAGAAGAGACCAGCACCAACCTCTCTCCAATGTCCTTTCAAGCAGTTGTAGAGAGGGATGAGGTCTCCCCTCAGCCTCCTCTTCCTCACACTAAACACTCCCAGCTCCCTCAATGGTTCCTCATAAAATTTATTCTCCAGACCCTTCCCCAGTTTCTTTGTCCTCTTCTGCACTTGCTCCAGCACAGATGATACACCTGAAGATGTGGATCACCCTCACTCTAGAGGAAACAACAAAACCCCAAGCAGCCAACATCCTGACCTAACACACAGCAGAAAGGGCTTGAAGATGCCACCTAATTCCTCCTGTCCCATTTGCAGAGCAAAGGTCCATCCATCTGTCCCCCATTTGTGTTTGGGCATGAGGTTTCTCCTGTGACAATGCCTTTCCTTGAGAGGTCTAGGGTGGGGAAGCCCAAGGAGCAGAGTAAGAAGACCTGGGTAGCTGGGTGGCAGAAGAAGAGCTGGGTAGGTTATATGCTTGAAAAGAACCTTCAGTTCCTCCCTGCTAAATCCAATAATTCCAGTTTTGGAGCCTTCTCCCTCCCAAGCCAGCCAAGGACATGACAGCCCTTCGCTTCTGCAGCTGGCCAAATGCAAGCACAGCTCAAGAGAAGGGCAATGCTCCAGTCCTGCTTCATCCATCAGGCCTGGCGTGGGAATGCTCCGAGTGTAAATTCACCCTCAGTCAGATCCTTTTATACTCATTCAAGCTAATTTACCTCTCCCTGATCGAGTCCTAACTTGTAATTTGCTTAAATGCGGAGCCTAAATCGACTAAATCAAGTGAATTTGCACCAAACTCAACAAACAGACCCATTACCCGCTGGAATAAGGAAGTCTCCAAAGAGCGTCACGTGCCTCCTGAGGGTGGAAGAGTCGGCTCAGGAGCCAACCCTCTCTGCAGCTGATGGTTCTGATGCAGCTCTCTGCAGCTGATGGCAGGGCTATCAAGATGATGAAGGGAGTGGAGCATCTCCCATATGAGGAAAGACTGAAGGAGCTGGTTCTCTTCAGCTTGGAGAAGAGGAGACTGAGGGGTGACCTCATTAACGTTTATAAATATGTAAAAGGTGAGTATCAGGAGGATGGAGCCAGGCTCTTAATGATGTCCAGGGATAGGACAAGGAGCAGCGGGTGCAAACTGGAACACAGCAGGTTCCACTGAAATATGAGGGAAAACTTCTTCCTGGTGAGGGTGAGGGAACCCTGGCAGGGGCTGCCCAGGGAGGTGGTGGAGTCTCCTTCTCTGGAGACATCCCAAACCCACCTGGAGGCGTTCCTGTGTGACCTGCTCTGGGTGTTCCTGCTCCGGCAGGGGATTGGACTGGAGGAGCTTTCAAGGTCCCTTCCGATCCCTGAGATTCTGGAGTGTGTCTCTCGTTATTTTATTACCTAATCTGAAGACTGTCACTTTGGAGTTTGTCTTTTTTTCCCCCTTCTACACAGAAATGCAAGAAACAAATGGCTTCATGGAGCAGTGCAACCGAAGCAGCCAAAGCTCATTTTCCAGCGTAATGAAAAGGAATCACAGAGTCTCAGGGATTGGAAGGGACCTTGAAAGCTCCTCCAGTCCAATCCCCCTGCTGGAGCAGGAACACCCAGAGCAGGTCCCACAGGAACGCCTCCAGGTGGGTTTATAATGTCTCGTTTCATGGTCAATTTTCAGCCTGGTGCTCAGTGGCACCAGTCGAGAACATCCACCTCAACCAAAAAATGGAACTATTCCTTCGCTCTAGTCCCTGCTGCGGGTCAGGGCCTCTGGGATGCAGAGCTACAGGCTAACACAGCTTTCATGCCTTTAAAGAAATGGCAAACCCTTATGGGAACACTGGCAGATAACCTATTTACAGGGTAAAATTTAAAAGCCTGAATAAAATGTAAAGATTTAACTCTTTTGTGGTCATTTCTAAGCAAGCTGTGCCTGCTGTAAACAGAGTACACCGGCACAACTGACTGCTAAAGGGCTTTACCCAAGAGGGGGTGGGCTAAAATGAGTTAGAAGTGAAGGAAACAGAAGAGCAGCCACTCTAACCGCTGTGGCCCACGCCCAGCTTTCCTTCATGGGATCGTTGAGGAGTTAATTTTGCAGCCTGGGGGAGCTCTGACCCCTCCACAGACCTGTGAGACCCCACCTCATCGACCGACCCGGGGTCTCAGCCCCGTCATCATCAGCGTATCGGATGAGGCAGGTTAGTTGTACTCTCTTTGAGCCAATTTAGTTTCTTCTAGGACCATGTAAGTGTTTTTGGAATGGGATGTGCCGCAGCCACAGGTGTCTTGGCAGAAAGCAACCAAAAGGGGTTCTTTTCTAGCTTCACCCACAGTGGACCACTGGCTCAGCAAGTCCTTCTGCACCGACCCGATTCCTCTCACAACAATCCAGTCAGATTTGGTGGAGGCAACTCAGAAATTCTTTGGAAAACACAAAGAGCAGAGCATTGTCATCATGGTTATTCTATATATACCTCCCCAAAGCCCCTCATTGTGGTCATGCAGAAAAATGCTTCCAATTATGCTGAAGTTTCACTATAATTTTCATATTTCTGAACTTCTAACCACCTCAGAATTGTCTGCTCTAATCCCCTACAAGCAGACAAAAAAATCTTCTTTCTTTTTGGCTCACACCAGCACATGAAAAGCACCAGCAGATCATTTTTACCAGCACTCCAAGCCTGCACAGTCAAGGTTTCACCCTTATCGTGCCCCATGAAAATGCTGCTTATTTCAAGGTCAAGGAGTTTTAAAAAAACACAATGAAACCAACAACAACAAAAAAACCCCAAACGTCACCACAGCATCTCAGACAGATGCCACCCGACTTCCTTCCAAAATTTTACAGTCACAGAAGCAAACTAATGTGCAGAATGAGATGGAGACACAGGAGAATCATAGAAGCATTTAAGTTGGAAGAGACCCTTGGGATCATCCAGTCCAACCATCAGCCCCACTCTACAAAGGTCTCCCCTACACCAGATCCCCCAACACCACAGCTCATCCACTCTGAAACACAGTCAGGGATGGGGACTCCACCCCCTCCCTGGGCAGCCCAGTCCAGGCTCTGACCACTCTTGCTGGGAAGAATTCTTGCCTCATGTCCAGCCTAACCCTACCCTGCTGCAGCTTGCAGCCATTCCCTCTCCTTCTATCGCTCATTGCCCGTGAGAAGAGACCAGCACCAACCTCTCTGCAATGCCCTTTCAAGCAGTTGTAGAGAGGGATGAGGTCTCCCCTCAGCCTCCTCTTCCTCAAACTAAACACTCCCAGCTCCCTCAATTGTTCCTCATAAGGTTTATTCTCCAGGCCCTTCCCCAGCTCCGTGTCCCTCCTCTGCACTCGCTCCAGCCCCTCCAGATCTCTCTTGTGCTGAGGTGCCCAGAACTGGACACCAGACTCAAGGTGTGGCCTCACCAGTGCTGAGCACAGGGGGACAATCACCTCCCTACTGCTGCTAGTCACACTATTCTTTATGCAAGCCAGGATGCCCTTGGCCTTCTTGGCCACCTGGGCACACTGCTGGCTCATGTTCAGCCCCTTGTCACCCAGCACCCCCAGGTCCTTTTCTGCCAGGCAGCTCCAGCCACACTGCCCTTGTCCAACCCAAACCAGTCTATGATTTAGCCTGGATGTGGAGAACCAAGATGGCTCAGAAAGCTGGAGCCCCTAAGCTCTGAAGACAGGCTGAGAGAGTTGGGGTTGTTCAGCCTGGAGATGAGAAGGCTTTGGGGAGACATTAGAGCCCCTTCCAGTCCCTAAAGGGGCTACAGGAGAGATGGGAGGGACTCTTGATCAGGGAGGGGAGCCAGAGTTTTAAACTGAAAGAGGGGAAATTTAGATTAGTTATCAAGAAGAAATGCTTTACTATGAGGGTGGTGAGGCACTGGAAGAGGTTGCCCAGGGAAGCTGTTGCTGCCCCATCCCTGGAGGGGTTGAAGGCCAGGCTGGATGGGGCTTGGAGCAACCTGGTCTGGTGGGAGGTGTCAGGGCAGGGGATTTGGAACTGGATGATCTTTGAGCTCCCTTTGAACCCAAACCTTCCTACGATTTTGCACTATGCAAACCTCTCCATCTTCAGTTTCACTCTGTCCAGACACAACCATCTCTGAAGTTGTTTTACTCGCAGGTAAAACAAGTTACACACTATGGGACCAGCCACATGTGAGAAAATGAAATTAAATGCCAGAATTTAGGAAGTGGAAAGGCTCTCAGTACAGCTGACAGGATGGATGGCATGGAGACGGGGACAAAGAAGTGGCTGTTGCAGTATGACATGGCACGGCCACTGGCTACCACCCCAGCACCCTGTACCACAGCGGCCACAGGAGAAAGAGAGAAATCCCATGGGAAAGAAGCATCTGTGTGATCAGACTGTTGACCAGAACTGAGCCAATTAAACCAAAAATCAGGTGTTTTTAAGAGTAACACATTACAGAGACGCCAGGGTAACACAGAGGGGAAAGCTCACCTGGCAGGTAAATACAGAGACCTTGGGTCTCAGGGTGAATGGCCACCACTTACACACCTTCCAGTGCCACAGGAAGAATAAAGGATCCTTTCAATTATCCCCCAAAAGACTGAGCAAGGAGTGGAAACATCTGCAGGGGTTTTGAATCACCACCTCCTTTCCAAATACAGGTTGAGTTTGTGTTGTCATCTCTCCATGGATCACACCGCTCTCTCCCCCTTCCATTCACCCTGGGCTGCAAAGCTCACAGGAACTTAGTTATTTTTGAGAAATTCCCTCCCCTCACTCCATTCCCCAAAAACATCCACCCACCAATTCAACAGCACTCAGGGGAGAAGACACACACCAGCATGGAGGTGACCCCAGCCACTTCTCCTCTGGAAGCCAGGCCAACACCCACAACACTCTGTTTATTACAACACACACACACACACCCCCAACCTCCTAAAAATAACAGGCTGGAAAAGGACTGCAGACCCTTTGGTGTCCCTCCCTCAAAGGTACATTAGAGGATGATTTTGGGGCACAAACCCATCACTTACCTGCTCCCCAACAGCCAGACTGCAGCACAAGGGACCACTGCCTGCCTCTCTGCCCCTTCCTTCACCTGCAGCCCCACCCAGGGGGAGAGTTGCCTGCTAATCATTCCATCAATTAATGCCAGCTGGAGGGGAAAAAAGAACCCCAAACCCACCTGTGGATGTGCTTCCTGAGTCCTCAGCCCAAACTGCCCCCAGTGAGCAACCCAGGCAGCTTTTCTTTCATCAGAAAAGGTTTTTAACAGCTAACCCCAATGCTTTTTGCACTTTCCCCACCACCACCCCCCTTGTGACATAATTTAATTCTTTAATTATAAGGAACTAAGAGCCAGTATTCTCAATAAAAGCTGAGGGGGCTGCTGTTGCCCTCACACATACCCAGTAAGGGCTGCAGCATGCTGGGACTGGGACTGGGGCTGGGGCAAAGCCTTAAACTTCTACCCAGTGTTTCCTTTTCCAGCAGGCACTGGGGTTGCAAGGCTTTCTAGCTCACCCTGTAGCTTTTCCCCTGTCTCTTTTCACACACAAAGCTACAGGCTACCTGAAAAGATACAAAGATGGAAATAATAATAATGAAATAAGGACAAATCGCCACTTGCTGCTAGTTGTGCATGTTTTATGTACAAATATAATAATTCCAGTGAGCAAACAAATGAGAAAAAAANGCTGCACTGGTTTATCTACTCTGCTCCTTCTGCTTAAAGAAGAGAGAATGTGGTTTGTTCCCTGGAGAGAAGAGATCTGTTTGCTGCTCCATGGCAGGGCACCCGACTCCACGGAGCATTCCGGGCCATGCAGTCACATCACAACGATGTCCTACATTATTTATCCTACTTTTAAGCATCCTACGGCGCCTCCTCTCCCTCCAAACACAGCCTTCCACTTCAAAAAACAATAAATAGTCACCCACCAGCACCCCCCAACACACTCCCCCCCCTCCAAATTGTTCGTATGCTGTGGATAAGCAATCAGTAAATAGCTAATTTTCCTATGACCTTTCAGAGTTGTGTTCTGTCACTAGAAGATGATGAGTTGCAGTGGTTACTTTGGGGAAGTAAAACACCCAAACCACAGTCAGGGCCTGTATCCAAAGCTCTGTGGAAAGGCCCTTTATTCCTTTAATCAGCTTTGATCAAGTTCAAAAAAAAAAAGAATTAAATCAGTCCTTGATTGTACAGAGAATATTCCCTCTGAGGTCCATGTGATTCCATGTGTGACCCGAAAGAGAAGGTTTCATGCCAAGGGTTTCCTTTCCCAGTCGTTACTGGGGGCAGGCAGCAGGCAGGCCTGAGCATTTAGGCATGGCTCAGCTCGTTCACANTAAACCAGAAAGGACGTTATTGAAGAGCTCGTAGCCAGGGGGTGGTTGTAATTGTACGCTGAGACTGTACAGCTGTTCTATCATCTGTGCTTTGCTCCTGATTAAAACAACCCCTAGAGTTCCAGTAACAAGTAAATCTCTTACAGAACTATAACACGTTACCCAAACACACACCAGTTTTGTATTACATGACNGGCGCCTCCTCTCCCTCCAAACACAGCCTTCCACTTCAAAAAACAATAAATAGTCACCCACCAGCACCCCCCAACACACTCCCCCCCCTCCAAATTGTTCGTATGCTGTGGATAAGCAATCAGTAAATAGCTAATTTTCCTATGACCTTTCAGAGTTGTGTTCTGTCACTAGAAGATGATGAGTTGCAGTGGTTACTTTGGGGAAGTAAAACACCCAAACCACAGTCAGGGCCTGTATCCAAAGCTCTGTGGAAAGGCCCTTTATTCCTTTAATCAGCTTTGATCAAGTTCAAAAAAAAAAAAGAATTAATTCAGTCCTTGATTGTACAGAGAATATTCCCTCTGAGGTCCATGTGATTCCGTGTGTGACCCGAAAGAGAAGGTTTCATGCCAAGGGTTTCCTTTCCCAGTCGTTACTGGGGGCAGGCAGCAGGCAGGCCTGAGCATTTAGGCATGGCTCAGCTCGTTCACAGTAAAAGTGGGACCCCAGTTTGGGATCCCGAGGCCTTGGTGTGGGGATCCCCAGTGTGGGACTGGAGCTCTGGAGCTACAGAGTCCACAGCTCTTTGTGCCACCACGAGCCACCTCAATCTATAACTCATGGTCAGCGAATTCCCTCAGCCCTTCCCAGCCAAAAGAAAAAAAACCCCAAACAAAGGGGTTTGACTGTTGTGCTCATTATTTCTGAAGTGGTTTCAACAACATCTATCAGCGTAAGGGAAATCAGAACTCGATTCCCAGCCTCGTCCAGGAGGGACCATGGGTAGAGCTGGTGGTAGGTGACACCCCAAAAGCCTGCCTGAACTCCACAGCAGGCCTTCAGAAGAGAAAGGTTTGGTGGTTTGCTCCCTAGGAAGTTTAGGCTACATTTTCCCTCAGCAGTTCGTTTCCTTCTTCCTGAACAATTTTAGTAATTGGCAGGTTTGGGCAGTTCCCACAATGTAATCTATTGGAAGTCCCAAACCCCTGAAACCAGTGTATTTAACGTGGCTGCCCACCCTTAGCGAAAAACCTAACGGTCTTCCCACTGCAAGACGATATTCCCGAAAGGACACGGCCATGAGCGGTGAGCTTGGAAAAGGATTCACCTTGTCACATGGTCCTTTCAGGTTTTTTGTTAAATAAAATCAAGAATAAGAATAAAAAAAACCCCAAAGACTTAAAAGATTGAGCAATAAAAGCTGCACAGAAAGCATTTTCACAGTCGTTTCAAAAAGAGTTTTCATCAAACTTTACCTGGAAAGTGAAAAAAAAAAACCCCAAATTTAGGACTTCCAAAGACCAAACATATTGCATTGCAGGTTTTTTTCCTGCGAATTTCACACTTTCTTGGGAAATTCACACGCCTGGGTTTAGGTCTGTTTAATACCCCATGAGGATTGGGTTCTCCGGTGCCCTGGCACTGCAAAGACCCGCACGAACACGTGGTTTCTACAAGATCACAGATCTCCGAGAGAAATGCTTCTGAAACAAGACCTACCAGATGGGAGGTAGACTAGTGCCATTAAAATATTTAAGGTACCTCATTCTCCTTGCAAACACCAGTGGGAAAACTCTGCTGCCTCCAAAATTTTGCTGCGAGTCAAACGGGAAATCTACCGATAATCATTTTTGGGTTTCCAGCACTTCTTCTTTAAGGGGATACAGGTTCTGTGAATAGATACACCACAGCTGAGCACTGAAGGGACACGCTGTCCCTCTGAAAGGTCCAGGCCTACAAAAGAAGTCCACAGGTTGTTCTTTTGCCATGAGGTGTGAGCTTAGCTCTGCTTCGATTTGATAACCCACTCCGCGTTGGGGTTGAGCTGGTACAGGTCCTTCATGTAGGTGTCATCATCGAGGCAGCGTTCGCCTGCAGAGAGGAGAGAGATGTGCTTACACCAGTAGCAAAAAAAGAAGAAAGGAAGGAAATTCTTTTCTACATTCCTGGCAGTGGGGGCTGTGCCACCTCCGTGGCATGTTCTAGCTCAGGTTTGTCAGGGAGACCATGCCCACAGGAGGCCCAGCTCAGATTTAGAATCATAGAATCATTTAGGTTGGAAGAGACCCCTGGGATCATCCAGTCCAACCATCAGCCCCACTCTACAAGTTCTCCCCTACACCAGATCCCTCAACACCACATCTAATCTACTCTGAAACACAGTCAGGGATGGGGACTCCACCCCCTCCCTGGGCAGCTGATTCCACTGACTGACCACTCCCTCTGGGAAAAACTTGTTCCTCATGGCCAGCCTAACCCTACCCTGCTGCAGCTTGCAGCCATTCCCTCTCCTTCTCTCGCTCATTGCCCGTGAGAAGAGACCAGCACCAACCTCTCTACAATGCCCTTTCAAGCACTTGTAGAGAGGGATGAGGTCTCCCCTCAGCCTCCTCTTCCTCACACTAAACACTCCCAACTCCCTCAATTGTTCCTCATAAGATTTATTCTCCAAGCCCTTCCCCAGCTCCGTGTCCCTCCTCTGCACTCNGGAGATCTTCAAGGGGAGGCTGGAGGAGGCCCTGGGCAACCTGGTCTAGATGGGGGTGTCCCTGCTGACTGCGGGGAGGTTGAACTAGATGACCCTACAGGTCCCTTCTGTCCTGGACCATTCTATGATTCTGTGAAAGCATTATCTCATGCTACGGCAGCTCAACATCACAACCCTGGCTCCATCCTCCTGAATCTCACCCTTTCCATATTGATAAACATTCATGAGGTCCCCCCTCAGTCTCCTCTTCTCCAAGCTCAAGAGACCCAGCTCCCTCAGCCTTTCCTCCTAGGGGAGATGCTCCACTCCCTTCATCATCTTGGTAGCCCTGCCCTGGACTCTCTCCAGCAGTTCCCTGTCCTTCTGGAACTGAGGGGCCCAGCACTGGACACCATATTCCAGATGGGGTCTCAGCAGGGCAGAGTAGAGGGGGAGGAGAACCTCTCTCACCCTACTGACCACCCCCCTTCTAATAGACCCCAGGATGCCCTTGGCCTTCTTGGCCATGAGGGCACAGTGCTGGCTCATGGGCATCCTGCTGCCCACCAGGACCCCCAGGTCCCTTTCCCCTACGCTGCTCACCTTCCTATCCACCCTTCCTGTGCTTCTTCACTGCACATACACATCAGGAACAGCTCTTACAGCTGCTGTCTTCCTCCAGGAGGGGTAATAAGATACCAGTAATGTGATGATCACACCAACATCTCTGCTTCCTTCTCCCCAGGGTTAACTCTCAGGGAGAACCAGGGATATGAACAATAAA
The DNA here is from genome assembly GCA_013400555.1 of Jacana jacana. Classification (NCBI taxonomy): domain Eukaryota; kingdom Metazoa; phylum Chordata; class Aves; order Charadriiformes; family Jacanidae; genus Jacana; species Jacana jacana. Next base: position 30,106 of record VZTM01036944.1, read on the forward strand.
AAATAGAAGGCAACCAAAGCGAAGCCCACAGAGAAGGTGCCACCAAATCCTCTTCTAACAAAAGCAGCTCTCCAGGAGCCGTTCTTACCAATATTTCCTCCAATTTCATAAAGAAAGACCTCTTCTTTCTTGAGTGCTTGGACAGTTCCGCTGTCAAGAACAAAACACAATGAAGAACAATTAAAGAGCTTGTACACTGGCCAGGAGAAATGATGCTGATCAAGCTGAGCGCTCTACCTGTCCCAAGCCCTTCGCTTATACTCCGTTCAGTAAGTGAACAAGAACACCCTTGCATGCTGGGTGCACGTTAACAGCCCTGCAAGTGAGCAATACACCATAAAAAAAAGTAAAAATAAGGTGGAGGTGAAGAAACTGTGGGGTTTAGAAGGGAGTTCCATTGTTATTATCGAGCAGCCTGATATTTACCCACTGGTTTTTCTCTCACCGCTGCTCCAAAATTAAGTATTCCCCTCATACACTTCAGATTTCTGAAAAAGCCTTTGGGTTGGGTGGGGGAAACCCCATTCTTGCTGGTTATGATTTTGCTGCAACTAAAAGAAGTAAAAAGCAAAGAGAGACAGTGGAAGAATGAAGTTCCTGTATTACAAAGGGTTACTATTATTCTCGCTGCTTAATTATAATCCTACATGATAAGGCACAGCCAGGAAATAACTTTCTGGCAAAAGTGTAAACCTCTGAAAACAGCATTTAGGAAAAAGCAGCTTCTTAACCTCCAGCAGCGTGCCTCAGTATTGCTTTAGCACGAATAGTTAGTTCCTGGTGATGCACTCGTGGTAAATATGGGTTTAGGGTTTTTTTTGGCTAAGTCTATTCTGATTTTTTACTTTGCTCACATGTAGAAAATTAATGTAAGAGCTTGATTAAAACACCTCCCCTTCTAAATGGCTTGGCTTGACTCAAATGCAGCTTTTCAATCACTGCACATGCAAGACATCTGCCTGTTTTCATACCACAATCCCTGTACTGTTCCCACAGAAAAATGTTTGGGGTTTTGTTTTATTTTCCAAAATATCTTCTATCTCTTTTCCTCACTCCCTTCTTTCCTAGACTTATTTTCTTGGGAGTCCCATTCTATCTTTTCTCCAGAAAGTTGTAAAAGTATTGGATGCCCATCAGATTAAATAGGGGTTTATTTATTTATTTATTTATTAACAGCATTCACGCACTCCTGGAGGCTTCATGAGCTCTGATGACATCAGGAGCATGAAGTCCTACAGGCTCAATTCAGCCCAAAAGCTCACCTGGACTTAAAAGTACTCCCAAACTTCTTTCTTCCTCTAATATGTGAAAAGCCACTTCACCCGAAGCGATAACGAACCAAAAACAAACGTGTTTGTACCTTTTCTGGCTGAGAAACCTGGCCACTATATCCCCAGCTTTCAGTTCCTCCGTCAGCTGGATGGCCATGGACACTTTGGAAAGATGCGGCGCCTGCACCCGTATCACTCCCCGAGGAACATCAGCCTGCAAGGAAATAACAGGGAGGGGGGAAAGCTGGTCACAGCTGCCTTCAGTGAGCTCCTCAAAATACAGGATGGAGTAAGGACCTCCGTGCAGGGCTTGGAATTCAACTACTCTCGTGCATGGCTGCAGGCTTGGGGCAGTGTGGCTGGAGCTGCCTGGCAGAAAAGGACCTGGGGGTGCTGGGTGACAAGGGGCTGAACATGAGCCAGCAGTGTGCCCAGGTGGCCAAGAAGGCCAAGGGCATCCTGGCTTGTATCAGAAACAGTGTGACCAGCAACAGTAGGGAGGTGATTGTTCCCCTGTGCTCAGCACTGGGGAGGCTACACCTTGAGTCTTGTGTCCAGTTGTGGGCACCTCAACACAAGAGAGATCTGGAGGGGCTGGAGGGAGTGCAGAGGAGGGACACGGAGCTGGGGAAGGGCCTGGAGAATAAATCTTACGAGGGAGCTGGGAGCGTTGAGTTGGAGGAAGAGGATGCTGAGGGGAGACCTCATCCCTCTCTACAACTGCTTGAAAGGACATTGGAGAGAGGTTGGTGCTGGTCTCTTCTCACGGGCAATGAGCGATAGAAGGAGAGGGAATGGCTGCAAGCTGCAGCAGGGTAGGGTTAGGCTGGCCATGAGGCAAGAATTCTTCCCAGCAAGAGTGGTCAGAGCCTGGACTGGGCTGCCCAGGGAGGGGGTGGAGTCCCCATCCCTGACTGTGTTTCAGAGTGGATGGGATGTGGTGTTGGGGGATCTGGTGTAGGGGAGAGCTTTGTAGAGTGGGGCTGATGGTTGGACTGGATGATCTCAAGGGTCTCTGCCAACCTGAATGATTCTGTGATTCTATGATTCTACTACCTCACTGCAGAGCTATGCCAACCACAGAGAAGTTCCATAAATTACAGCAGACCTTCCCATCTCTTGTTTAACAGCAGGCAGAGCTCCAGAACACAAGAACAGCAGCGTTTAATTATTTTTCACAGCTGTTAAGAACAACAGTAACAGTTACTGCTCTATGAAGAACACGCTTTGGTTTGACAAGAAGCCTAGGAGATGGATACGAGAAGGACTCGCTGCTGAAAGCCAGGCAGGTGCCCTGCCTCCCCAAAAACATCCAGAAGAAGCCTTTCCAGTTTCATTTAAATTGAATTTCGTGCCAAAAAAAACCCCAAAAAACTAAACCACAATTAATTCACCGATCAGTCTACTTTAAGTGCTTCCTCTTTTCAAACAGCGTTTCCTTTCACAACTGATATTCTCTCTGCAGAATACATTCATCTAGCCAACCTGCAGGTCTGACTACATGATGGATTCGTATTTTGTTTCAAGCCCCAAACCCTTGATGATGAGTATCAATCATATTAGTTACAGAAAAGGAGGGCTCTGTAGGAGAGTCTTCCTGCTCCACTGGCAGTACCTGACATCTGAACTTACAAAAGGCGTCATTTATTTGTGAATATGGTCCTAATTTCCCTTCCTGGAAATCTTGAGGTAATTTTTACTCTCTGTATCACATTACCCTTTACCCAAACGTACTCATTTTGATAGGAAAATAAAAACAATAGCCTTGGTAGTCCAGGTTGATGATGACAGTTCATTCTCTTCTTCCTCCTGCCCTCCCCGCCCTGCATTTCCTGCCTTTGTCAGGCTGAACGCTTCTCCTTCCGTAATCAGTGAACAAATCTGGGCAACCTGTGAATCTAGAACCCCAGAATCTCAGGGATTGGAAGGGACCTTGAAAGCTCCTCCAGTCCAATCCCCTGCCGGAGCAGGAACACCCAGAGCAGGTCACACAGGAACGCCTCCAGGCGGGTTTGGGATGTCTCCAGAGAAGGAGACTCCACCACCTCCCTGGGCAGCCCCTGCCAGGGTTCCCTCACCCTCACCCTGAAGAAGTTCTTCCTCATATTTCAGTGGAACCTCCTCTGTTCCAGCTTGCACCTATTGCCCCTTGTCCTCTCACTGGATGTCACTNCAATTGCAAAAAATTAAAAAGCTGATATCAAACCAAGGTTTCCTGAGTGTTCACCTGCCCACCAGGACCCCCAGGTCCCTTTCCCCTACGCTGCTCTCCAACAGGTCATTTCCCATCCTATACTGGTCCCTGGGGTTGTTCTTGCCCAGATGCCAGACTCTACACTTGCCCTTGTTCTAGTTCATTCCATTTCTCCCTGAATAGCTCCTCCTGGAGCTGGAGTTAAACCCACTGGAGTTAAAGGCATCATGAACAAGGATAAAGGTGGGCAGAACCAGAAGCACAGCTTCCTGCAGAAGCTAAAGATGAGCTACAGGAAGTCATTTTAACCCATCAACCAGTGTCCAGTCTTATTAATTCACTGATTTCCAAGTACTAGGCAGAGTTATCTAAAGCACCAAAAATCACCAAATTGAAACCCTGCTTTGCAGTGGTGGTGGAGGCACACCTTAGTAAAGGTGGCAGTGGGTCTCAGAGAGCAACTCCCTGTTTTTACACCTAAATCTGTCAAATCTGTGCTGTAAGGCCTCCGCCTACAGAAGCCACCACCACAGCCATCTGTGGGGAGGTAACTCCTGCTGAAAAGTCCTTCCTGTCTTTTCAAACTGTTGGGATCCTGGCAAAAGGAAATTTTTAAAGGTTTGTTCATGGTTCTTTACAGATGCCTCTAACTCGTCTTCCATCAAATGCAGCACCTTGAATCGGAAAGGGGGGTCGCTTTTCTCTACGATCCTGCCTCATTTTGTCTGCTGATGTTAACAGAGCTTTTCCAGCCTTCAGCTGGGAAAGAGTTTGGCTTTTCATTCTCTACAGCATGAATATGATAAATGATTTAAAATCCTTTGTGAGAGAAAGAACAAGGCCCGTCCAGAGAGCTGTAACATTTTGGCCACAACTCAAACAGAAGAATTACTTTGTTTATTCTGACAGAATCATTATTAGCTTTGCTAATGAACGCATTTTGCTGCTTTCACCACCTGCATTTACCAAAGAACTCAGCTCCACACGTTCATGGTGCCCAGCAACCAAGGGACCAGAGGCTGAGCATCCCCCACCCATTCACTGGGAGAGTTGGTGGGACAGGGAATGTGGCCAGAGAAGGTGTAGGAGCGGAGTCACAGAAGGACCAGTTCTCTGCACAGCACAGGTCATATCATCCATGTTAGGGCTCCACATGACAACATGGAATCATAGAATGGTTTGGGTTGGGAGGGACCTTAAAGACCACCCAGTTCCATCCCCCTGCCCTGGGCAGGGACACCTCCCACCAGACCAGGTTGCTCCAAGCCCCATCCAGCCTGGCCTTCAACCCCTCCAGGAATGAGGCAGCCACAGCTTCTCTGGGCAACCTGGGCCAGGCTCTCACCACCCTCACACCAGAGAATTTCATCCCAGTATCTCATCTCAATCTCCCCTCTTTCACTTTAAAACCTGTCCCCCTCCTCCTTTGGCTCCCCTCCCTAACCAAGAGTCCCTCCCCATCTCTTGTGAAGCCCCTTTTGGGACTGGAGGGGGCTCTAAGGTCTATCTGGAGCCTTCTCTTCTCCAGGCTGAACAACCCCAACAATCTCAGCCTGTTCTCAGAGCAGAGGGGCTCCAGGCCCCGCAGCCTCTCTGTGGCCTCCTCTGGACCCATTCCAACAGGTCCCCGTCCTTCCTAAGGACTCCAGAGCTGGATGCAGGACTCCCAGTGGGGTCTCACCAGATCAGAGCAGAAGGGTAGATCCTGTCCATCCCTGGAAGAATCTGGCCACCCTGCTGGGGATGCAGCCCAGGATGTGGTTATTCCAACCTGTATTAGGTCTTTTTTTCCCTGGCTGGAGTGACCCCAGCAGCAGCACGAAGACTTAATCCCTAACACATATTGCCTTGGGGCCACAGCTATCCCGAAAACCAATTAAACCTCACAAGCCCCCTAATATTAACCACCCTAATTAGCCTTTGTGAACCCTCTACTGTTAACCACCCTCAGCCCTGCACGGAGTTCGTGCCCAAAGTTTGCAGTAAACGCTATTTAACCTCTGTCTTAAAAGGGGAAATGAGGTTGATAGAGAGGCCTCATCAAGGACAAAATGAAATTTTATCCAAATGAGCTGACTGTCATTAGGAATCCAGATATTCATAGAATCACAGAACCACTCAGCTTGGAAGAGACCCTTGGGATCATCCAGTCCAACCATCAGCCCCACTCTACAAAGTTCTTTCTGGAGCCACTCAGGACCTGCCCAGGAAAATTACCTCAGTTTCAATTAAGGCAGCATAAATTGAAATTTGGGAGGAAAAAAAAAAATCAAGACAAATTTTCCTTAAAGAATGAGACCAATTTTTACCCGGGAAACGTATAAAAACCCGTTATCCACAATGAAGTCTGATCAATTTGGGAATGTGATTCGACGAGCAATATGTTCTCAGGCACCTGAATGCTTCAAGAGAAGCGTGAAGGATTTGTAGAAAAGTTGTGCTGTTTAATTTTGTAGAAAATCCCCACAGAATTCTAGGGCTTAAAGAAAATTCTCAAAGAGTAACTTTCCATTTACATTTGAGTAAGAATGTATTACATGAGACTTCAGCCCTAACCTCCTACGGGATTAAAAAAGCATCTTTCACACCAAAAGACCAACAGCACTGAATTCCAAAATAAATCCAACACCTGAAGCTGCCACGGCTTTTGCCAATTTCAGTGTATTTGCCGTTATTTCTCTGCTGAACAGGGGGTGGCAGCACTAAGTGTCACCGTAAAACTCAACAGACTTGTATTTAAAGAGGTCTTTTCCTATTAGACGGCGCAAAACAAATGTCAGTGTTTAATTAGCTTTGTTTTAAAATCGTAGGCAGGACCTCATTCTGAGTATGGATTCCTCCATATAGACAGGTATCAAAGAAAGGCAAAGCAAGGCCTGGGGAATTCATTAATTGTGGATATTAAGAGATGTGTCAAATACTGCATAAAAAAAAAAGAGGCAGGAACACTGAAATATAAGTTTCCATCAGGCACTGGAAGCAGTTCACAGAATCACAAAATGAATCACAGAATGCTCTGGGGTTGGAAGGGACCTCTGGAGATCATCCAGTCCAATCCCCTAACCAGAGCAGGGGCACCCAGAGCAGGTCCCAAAGGAACAAGTCCAGACAGGGTTTGGAATGTCTCCAGAGAATGAGCCTCCACAGGAAAGAAGTTTCTCCTCATGTTGAGATGGAACTGCACAGGTACAAGTTTGTGCCCGTTCCCTCTTGTCCTGTCCCTGGGCACCATTGAAAAAACCTGGCCCCATCTTCCTGACACCCACCCTTGAAGTATTTCTGGGTGTTGATCAGATCCCCCCTCAGCCTTCTTTTCTCCAAACTAAACAGACCCAAGTTCTCCAGCCTTTCCTCCTCATCAGGAGATGCTCCAGGCCCCTCATCATCTTGGTGGTCCTCTGCTGCACCCTCTTCAGCAGTTCTCTGTCCTTCTTGAATTGAGGAGCCCAGAACTGGTCCCAGTGCTCCAGATGGGGCCTCCCCAGGGCAGAGCAGAGCAGAGGGGCAGGATGACCTCCCTCCACCTGCTGGTCACACTCTTCCTGATGCCCCCCAGGATGCCATTGGCCTTCTTGGCCACCAGGGCACATTGCTGGCTCCTGGCCATCCTGTTGTCCACCAGGCCTCTTTTTCCTCAGAGCTGCTCTCCAGCAGGTCACCCCCAGCCTGTCCTGGTGCAGGGGGTTATTCCCCCCCAGGGGCAGCACCTACACTTGCCCCTTTTGAATTTCCTCAGGTTCCTCTCAGCCCAGCTCCCCAGACTGTCCTGGTCTCGCTGGATGGTGGCACGGCCTTCTGCTGTGTCAGCCACCCCTCCCAGTTCTGTGTCAGCAGCAAAGTTGCTGAGGGGACATTCTATCCCTCCATCCAGGTAATGGATAAAAATATTGAAGAGGACTGGACCTGATTCTCTAAAACAACTAGTTATTTGCACAGTCAGAAAAAATTATACAAGAATCCATCCTTTCAAGATCAAACCAGGCAGACTTGAGGGATGTCATAGTGTAGTAATTTGCTGTATTCTAATTTAGGCCTTAATAGCTTAAAAAAAAATGCCTTTTTTAGAATACAACAGCCCTTTTTGTAACCAGTTGCCACACGTGTATTTGGTAAGAACAACCAGCCCATTCCAACCAACGCATTTTCACAAGGTGCCACAAGATGGCTCTGATTCACCGCGATCTGCGATGGGATTCAGCCCCCAAGGTGGTGTTTTCATACCACCTAAACCTGATGTGTGTCCCTCTGCAATCGGGATACGGGGGTTTGGTGTTACCCGTATTTAAAATAACTTTAGAACCATGTAATCCGCATGCCTTATAATTAAGATGCCATAACGAGCTTGAGAAAAAATTATTACTAACTTCACTGAAACAGCAGATAATAAGAAATTTCAAGGTACACAAGATATATTTTTTGAAAGTTTCCATGTCAGTGGGAACAGCTCAGTTTAAATATTACTCACATACAGGAAAACTTAACGCTATAATGCCACCAGATTATTATTTTTTTCAGTGAACAGTGAAACCCATGCCTTGACCTCACTCACAGGCCTGGAAGAAGTCAGTGACCTAAAGGAAAGATACTGAACGGTAGATCATACACCCAGGGGGATGCTTGGAGTAGAAACTTGCACAAGAATCA
>VZTM01036944.1:45293-59381 GCA_013400555.1 Jacana jacana
CTCCAGCCCCTCCAGATCTCTCTTGTGCTGAGGTGCCCAGAACTGGACACCAGACTCAAGGTGTGGCCTCCCCAGTGCTGAGCACAGGGGGACAATCACCTCCCTACTGCTGCTGGTCACACCATTTCTGATACAAGCCAGGATGCCCTTGGCCTTCTTGGCCACCTGGGCACACTGCTGGCTCATGTTCAGCCCCTTGTCACCCAGCACCCCCAGGTCCTTTTCTGCCAGGCAGCTCCAGCCACACTGCCCCAAGCCTGGAGCCATCCATGGGGTTGGTGTGGCCCAAGGGCAGGACCTGGCACTTGGCCTTGTTGAAGCCCATGCCATTAACATTGGCCCATCCATCCAGTCTATCCCAGTCCCTCTGCAGAGCTTCCCTGCCCCCATGCAGAACAATGCTCCCATCTATGCTGGCCTGCTGTGGCTGCTTTGCATCAAATCCTTTGGCTCAGTGTAGAAAGTGCTTTGGATTTTGGCACCTGAGTATTTTCTGGATAAGTAAAACCACACTGAGCCTTCACACGGCTCTGGAGCAGCAAACAGAACCCCTCCTGGCTCCAATCACTCTTGAGGAAGTGGAACGACCTTGAGGGGCTTTATGCTCCCAGCATCATTTGACAGCACGTTGGCCAGCTTTAATTGGCCTATCGGTACTGCAAAATCATCACCGCTACGGAGCAGGTTTAAGCACCAGGCCCTTCCTCCCGTCAGCTTAGTGGCCTTGAAAGGCAGCTACAACCCAGGGAGTGACACAACCCACAGTTTTTAAGAATCACAGAATCATGGAATTGCCTGGGTGGGAAGGGAGCTTTCAGACCATTGAGTCCAACCATCAACCCAACACTGACAAAACCTACCAGTAACCCATGTCCCCCAGCACCACATCTGCCCGGCTTTTCAATCCTTCCAGGGATGGTGCCTCAACCTCTGCCCTGGGCAGAACATTCCAAGGCTTGATAACAATTTCTGTGTAAAAATTGTTCCTGATCTCCAATCTGAACCTCTTCTGGGGCAATTTGAGGCCTTTTTTTCTTGTCCCATCCCCTGTTCCATGGGATAAGAGACTGACTCCCCCCTGGCTACACCCTCCTTTCAGGGAGTTGGTGAGAGCGAGAAGGTCTCCCCTCAACCTCCTTTTCTCCAGGCTGAACACCCCCAGCTCCCTCAGCTGCTCCTCACAAGACTTGTGCTCCAACTATTCATTTATTTCCTTGTCCAGGGGAATTCCCTGAGAGTGTCCCTTAGGAATGAGCCATCACCCCCTCCTGCAGGCAAGGGGAATGCCTTTTCCTGAAACCTCCTCCAGTGATGGCTGGGGAGATAATGTATGGGGGTTCTCCCTCCTGACTGATGATCAGCAAGCCACTCTCTCTCAGTGTTGGTGTGTTTGCTGCCTTGGTGACCAGTTGGAAAGGAGGGTATCTTCACAGAAACCTGCTGCTCTCATGATCAGGGATGATCAGCAGTTCTGACACCCACTCCCTAACTTTTCCTGTTGCAAATGGATACGATACCCTAAAAACCAGTCTAAATTAGCATTTTCAGCAGACCTACTACATCCTTGCTGTTGTTTTCTTTCAAAGCAGCCATTGTTTATGGACGGATACCATCATACACAATTGCCTTATAACCCACCTATAGCCCCTAATGCCTATCAGAAACACCAGAAAAGGGCAGTGTGCTTTCATTTTAGGGGTAAACCGTTAAAATCGACGTTACATGAAAAAACAGGTTATTTGTACAATAGCAAAATTATGCCCAGTCTTTTCTCAGGAGAAGTCACATTGCTGTTACTCAATTTTTTTTTCAGTTTTACAGATTCTCAGGGAAAATACAGCTCCAGTCAAGAGGCACTCCTCGCCACCGGGACCAGTTCTTGTGACAGGAAGGTCACTACTCACTCTGGACGTCCTGGAAAGCTTTGAGATACTCCACAGTGAGGAGTGGCTGAGGCAGCTCACGGATGAAGAGCTTTAACAGGCTGGCTGCATCGTGCTGCTTTACGTTTTCCCAGTTGAAAGTCCCTTCGTAGAATTTTGCTTCCAGTTCCTGGCAAAGACCCTGAAAGACAGGAGACAAGAGAGAGCCCCACTACCACAGAGCTGCTGGAACTCATGTGTTATATGAAGCTTTCCATGCTTTGAAAGGGGAGGAAAAACCCACTTTTTAACTCTACCTTTCACTGATGTTGTGCTACAAAAGGATAAATTGGGGGTCAGAAGCACTGCAAGCAAATACAGAATCACAGAATCTCAGGGGTTGGAAGGGACCTTGAAAGCTCCTCCAGTCCAATCCCCTGCCGGAGCAGGAACACCCAGAGCAGGTCACACAGGAACACCTCCAGGCGGGGTTGGGATGTCTCCAGAGAAGGAGACTCCACCACCTCCCTGGGCAGCCCCTGCCAGGGTTCCCTCACCCTCACCAGGAAGAAGTTTTTCCTCATATTGAAGTGGAACCTCCTCTGTTCCAGCTTGCACCCATTGCCCCTTGTCCTGTCATTGGGTGTCACTGAGAAGAGCCTGGCTCCATCCTCCTGACACTCACCCTTTACAGATTTATAAACATTCATGAGGTCACCCCTCAGTCTCCTCTTCTCCAAGCTCAAGAGACCCAGCTCCCTCAGCCTTTCCTCCTAGGGGAGATGCTCCACTCCCTTCACCACCTTGGTAGCCCTGCCCTGGACTCTCTCCAGCAGTTCCCTGTCCTTCTGGAACTGAGGGGCCCAGAACTGGACACCATATGCCAGATGGGGTCTCACCAGGGCAGAGTAGAGGGGGAGGAGAACCTCTCTCACCCTACTGACCACCCCCCTTCTGATAGACCCCAGGATGCCCTTGGCCTTCTTGGCCATGAGGGCACAGTGCTGGCTCATGGGCATCCTGCTGCCCACCAGCTCCCTTTCCCCCAGGCACAGTAATAGGGAGCAGGCAGCCAAAGAAGAAAACCCATGGACCTGCTCCAGGGCCATATGGAATATACGACAAACCCCAGATATTACACTCATTCACATGCCTTCCACCACGCCCCCAAAATACTAAGAGGGGGCTGACAACCACAGCGGTTCTCAAACTGCTAACAAAGGGTGCTGCTGTAGCTCATGCCTGGCCATTTCCATAAACAACTCAAGCAATTATGTGTGTTGCCCCAAAGTTATGTATAAAAACATACCCTGAGGTGAAGCTGGTTCTCTCATCTGATCCCACTCCCCTGCCCTGGGCAGGGACACCTCCCACCGGACCAGGTTGCTCCAAGCCCCATCCAGCCTGGCCTTCAACCCCTCCAGGGATGGGGCAGCCACAGCTTCTCGGGGCAACCTCTTCCAGGGTCTCATCACCCTCACACCAAAGAATGTCTTCCTGAGATCTCATCTAAATCTCCCCTCTTCCAGTTTAAAACCCTTCCCCCTTGGTTCTATGGCTTCCCTCCCTGATCAAGAGTGCCTTCCCATCTCTCATGGAGCTCCTTTACAGACTGGAAGGGGATCTAAGGTCTCCCTGGAGCCTTCTCTCCTCCAATCTGAACAACCCCAACTTTCTCAGCCTGTCTACACAGTAGATGGGCTCCAGCCCTCCCAGCATCTCCATGGCCCTCCTCTTGGGCCTGTTCCAACATTCTTCTTATGGTGAGACTCCAGACCTGGACACAGTACTCCAGGTGGGGTCTCAACCAAAGTGGAGTAGAGGCTGAGAATCACCTCCCTTGATGCCTCTTTTATGCAGTCAAGGATGCACGTGTCTTTCTGGGAACTTGCTGCAAAGACTGAGACCTTCTTGGTCTCCTCTTAAGCGCCAGTCCTGGCCTCGCACCCACTTCCTTAATTTCCCAGTCTGGCATAGTGGGAAGTGGCCACAATATAGGACCAGTGGCCCTGAGGCACCTCTCACGAGTTCCTCTCTTCTTCTTTCCTGAGCTTCCAGACAGAAAATGCATGTGAGATGAAGCAAGGGGAAGTGCTATGGAAAAATACGGCCTTAATTATTTATCTGGACAAGAAGGACTCAGTGGACAGAGGAGTCCTGTGGACTCAGTGGACAGAGGATACCAGATACATTTTTAAGATACTGTTCTAATTACATTTAACTTTGTCCAAATGGAAAATGGATCTGTTTCCCGAGAAAATGTGGACACTTAGGTTGATTTGAAAGTTGGATGCTCTCAACCATCCTCCAGAGAGATCTTCTGTCTCCACTGATTGTGCAGGGGGTTCAAAGGTGCAAAGATTCTAACCCATGCATTTAGAGTCACGGGGGTCGTGATTTCCTGCTCAGCAGCAAGAGCAAGCTTTAGAAATAGAGATGAAAACTCTTCCCCTGAGTCCCTTCAGCTCCTCCATCCCCATTCTCACCCAATCAGTGTGGTAAAAGGCAGTATTAATCACCTAGATAAAACTAATTCTCCTGAGAGGGAAGAGCAGAAATGCCAACCGTGTGTCCCGCTGCACTGACGCTTGGATCTTAAACTCCATGTACTTAACTATGGGGTATACTCAATGCATTTTGTTTTAATAACCCTAAAAACTACAGAATAAGATCAAAAACATTTTTCTTGGGATTATCCATGTCTTTCTAAAATACTACACGGTAAGGAAAATGTTTTCTTTTTCTGCAGGAGAAAAAAGTTTCAGAAAATTCCCCCTTTCCCCCTGTGCTCAGCACTGGGGAGACCGCACCTTGAGTCTGGTGTCCAGTTCTGGGCACCTCAGCACAAGAGAGATCTGGAGGGACTGGAGCGAGTGCAGAGGAGGGCAATGAAGCTGGTGAGAGGCCTGGAGAACAAGGCTTATGAGGAACGATTGAGGGAGTTGGGATTGTTTAGTTTGAGGAAGAGGAGGCTGAGGGGAGACCTCATCCCTCTCCACAACTGCTTGAAAGGGCATTGTAGAGAGGTTGGTGCTGGTCTCTTCTCACGGGCAATGAGCAATAGAAGGAGAGGGAATGGCTGCAAGCTGCAGCAGGGTAGGGTTAGGCTGGCCATGAGGCAAGAATTCTTCCCAGCAAGAGTGGTCAGAGCCTGGACTGGGCTGCCCAGGGAGGGGGTGGAGTTCCCATCCCTGACTGTGTTTCAGAGTAGATTAGATGTGGTGTTGAGGGATCTGGTGTAGGGGAGAACTTGTAGAGTGGGGCTGATGGTTGGACTTGATGATCCCAGGGGTCTCTTCCAACCTAAATGATTCTGTGATTCTATAAATTAAGAGAAACCACTAGTTCTGTAGTAGGCTAAATTCTTTGGTTTTCTGTACATTTTTTCATGCAAGTAAGTAAAGGAACTAAACATCTTTGCCCACAAAACAATTGCTTTAATCAGAGGCAGCAGATAAAGGGGTAAAAGATCAAGCCAAGTGAAACAGTGAGTGTCCCCTGCCTGGGAAATCATCTTAAACTAATACAAACAAAGAACAAACCAAGGCCAGACTGAAATGATTCCAGTATGCAAAACTGATGAAAAGTGGACAATGGAAAGAATGGAACAGTGGAAGAATAGAGGAAACCCATCTTAGTTACTGGTAAATAAACAAAGCCAATTTCCATAATAGTCCCTTTTTTCATTTGTTTCTAACGAACCAGCTGCTGGACCGAGTTCTCCAGGGCAGCGGCTGGCAGAGAGCTCTGGGCAGCTGAAGCCACTCAAACAGCCCTTTCTGTGCAGAATTTAAGGCAGGTTCAGGCCATCTTTTTAACACATCAACTCTTGGGTGAATCACAGCGTGCTCAGCTTCCTGTGTTACTGGCAGCTACTGAATCACAGACTCTCAGGGATTGGAAGGGACCTTGAAAGCTCCTCCAGTCCAACCCCCTGCTGGAGCAGGAACACCCAGAGCAGGTCACATAGGAACGCCTCCAGGCGGGTTTGGGATGTCTCCAGAGCAAGAGACTCCCAGTTACTCCCAGCACACTGCTGGCTCACTTTCCCTTCCTGTCTTTGAAAATTTTCACCACAACCTGGTATTAAAATATATTTCCCCAACAAACCAAAATGAGTAAGTGGAGGCAGGATTTTGGGGGTGTCAAGAATCTGTGCAACGACTTACCTTGACTCTCGTGGCAACTCCTGGTATCCTGAGAAGACCTTCTGTTTCCAGAGTCGCCTCTTCTATCTGGGCAATCAGCTGTCAAACACAAAGCAAAGGGCAGGAATGAAGATTCTAATTAATAATTAGAAGACAGTTGTGGCTTGCTGGAGCCTTTATGTATATTTGTGTATGCTTACACCTGCATCTGTGCTGGGTGTATGTAAGGAGTAGGCACACAAACACAGTTTACAAACTCGTTACAGTTGTAGAGAAAAAAAACAACTTAACATGGCTCCTAACCTGCTCTAAGGACACTACTAAACAAGAGCTTCTCTATTTTATTAAGAAAGAAAACTGTAATATTTTTTTTTCAACCTCCTTCAGGGACTGAAGCAGTTCTTATTCCAAAATTGATGTCTTCAAAAATAAATCCCAGTGACTACCCATGGTAAAGTGCCTCCCAATCATAATGATTAAGGTGACATTAGAGATACACTGCTACCTGTCTCACAAACACTCCTCTTCACAACTTCAGCAGAGGAAACCTAATTGCTTTTAGGCTTTAGGGAAGCTTGAATTTGGAAAATCCTTGTCATAGAAAGAGATCAGGTTGGTCAGGCAGGACCTGCCTTTCATAAACCCCTGCTGACTAGGCCTGATCCCCCGGTTGTCCATTACATGGTTAGTGATGGCACTCAAGATGATCTGCTCCATGGCCTTTCCTGGTATCGAGGGTAGACTGACAGATCTTTACCATTATCTTCCCCGTTACCATAACATGATACAGGCCAAAGCATCCCCCTGCCTGCTGGAGCAACAAATCTTCTGGAAAAGGGCTGCTACCACCACCAGGGGCAGTTGTCCAGCCTGGTGGACATGCCCCAGCCACCTGCCTTGGGGGCCAAATCACTTTGAAACAGGAGAAAACCAGTTCCTAGAAAGGCAGGTTCAACCTGTGGACCAGAGATGGAGAATTTCCAGAGTTTCAAGTGTTTGCTCTGGAAAAAATAAATGGCAGCCTTGCTGATAATCAGAGAATCATAGAAAGGTTTGGGTTGGAAGGGACCTTAAAGATCATCCAGTTCCAACTCCCTGCCATGGGCAGGGACACCTCCCACCAGACCAGGTTGCTCCAAGCCCCATCCAGCCTGGCCTTCAACCCCTCCAGGGATGGGGCAGCCACAGCTTCTCTGGGCAACCTGGGCCAGGCTCTCACCACCCTCACACCAAAGAAGTTCTTTCTGGTATCTCATCTCAATCTCCCCTCTTCCAGTTTAATGGAAGCTACACCATGTTTATGAAACAGAACATGGCTCCAGCAGGTTCCTGCACCAATCCTCAGATTTCAGAGGCTCATTAGTAAACTTGCCTAAAACACGGAGACCAGTTGCAACAAAACCTGAACTTCAGTCCTCCAACTCAAAATGTGTCTGATACAAAGCAAAGTATCCCATTCACTCAGTTAGAGAGCAAAGCTGCAAATAGAACTGACAGTCCCTTTGACTGATTGCAGTAACACAGTGAGAACTGTGCTTCAGGGAGCAGAGCAACCCAGGACAAAATGCTCTCTCTCTGCTATTTGCAGGTACGTAACAAGCTGGCTGGGTCGTGCCTATTTACCTTTTGAAAAATCAGTGGGATCTTGGTTCCTGGCACCTTCTTCTGATCCTGTTCCAGTAAAACTGACAGTGGGACACCAAACAAGCCAGAGTCTGAAGAATAAAGCAAAAGAAAGGGAGATGTTATTCACATCTGTTCCCCTACCTGGGATAAGGGTATAAACCCACGTTCTGGAAGGGGTGAGCTCATTCAATACATCCAAGAGCTATTGGCCTTTTGTTCAACGTGTTTGAATGTCTTTGTCCATCAAGCTGTTACACAAAGCATTCATTCATCTCCTCCTGAAGAGCAGACCAGCAGAAAAGGACCTGAGGCTGCTGGGGGATAGACGGCTTAACGTGAGCCAGCAGTAGGCCCAGGTGGCCAAGAAGGCCAACAGCATCATGGCTTGTATCAGGAACAGCGTGGCCAGCAGGAGTAGGGAAGTGATGGCGCCTCTGTACTGGGCACTGGTGAGGCCTCACCTCAAGGGCTGTGTTCAGTTCTGGGCCCCTCACCACAAGAAGGACATTGAGGTGCAGGAGCGTGTTCAGAGGAGAGCTACCAACCTGGTGAGGGGTCTGGAGAACAAGTCCTATGAGGAGAGGCTGAGGGAACTGGGCATGGTTAGTTTGGAGAAGAGGAGGCTGAGGGGAGACCTCCTTGCCCTCTACAACTCCCTGAAAGGAGGGTGTAGAGAGGTGGGTGCTGGCCTCTTCTCCCAAGGGAATCATGACAGGACAAGAAGAAATGGTCTGAAGGTGCAGCAGGGTAGATTCAGATTAGATACTGGGAAGAATGGCTTGACTGCAAGAGTGGTCAAGCAATGGAACAGCCTGCCCAAGGAGGTGATGGAATCACCATCACTGGAGGTATTTAAGAAATGTGTATATGTGGCACTTGAGGGCATGATCTAGTGTCCAAGATTGTAGGGAGTGGGTTGTGTTTTTGTGTATGGTTGGACTCGGTGATCTCAGAGCTCCTTTCCAACCATAACAATTGTGTGATTCTGTAATTCCTTCCACCATAAATCAGGAGCCTTTCTGTTCAGTCTTCAAATGACCACCCCCATATTCTGCAGTGCAGTCCCTGGAGGCATTCAAAACCCACCTGGACACGTTCCTCTGGGACCTGCTGTGGGTGACCCTGCTCTGGCAGAGGGTTGGACTAGATGATCTCCAGAGGTCCCTTCCAACCCCAGAGCATTCTGTGATGCAAACTGTGTTTGCAGAATAGGTGTGATGACCACCCTTGCCACACAGAACTTCATCACTCAATGCAAGTTCTTATTGTCAAGATGCAAGTGGCATGTGTAAAACCTCCAGAAATTTGGCTACTAAGATAAGACAGGTGTAATTATCACCCAGTCACTCTGAACACCTCCCTCCATCAGGGGTTTGAAAGAAGACCTTTATACAGCCCTGACAGAAAGATCACCATCTTTTCAAAGGCCTTTTTCTGCCTTCTGCAAACTGGGGAGGAAGAATTCTGGGCACCAATAGAGGTTAGGAGTGGACCTGCTGGAAAACACTTCTGAGGAGAAGGATCTGGGGGCCCTGGTTGATAGTGGACTGTCCATGAGCCAGCAACGTGCCCTTGTGGCCAAGAGGCCAATGGAATCCTGGGCTGTGTAGGGAAGAGTGTGGCCAGGGAGGTCATTCTCCCCCTCTGCTCTGCACTGGGGAGGGCACAATTGGAATCCTGCCTCTAGTTCTGGGCTCCCCAGTTCAAGAGAGACTGGGAACTACTGGAGAGAGCCCAGCAAAGGGCGACAAAGATGATGGAGGGATTGGAGCATCTCCCTGATGAGGAAAAGCTGAGAGACTCTTTAGCCTGGAGAAGAGAAGGCTGAGGGGAGACCTCGCTTGTGCTCACAAGTACCTAAAGGGTGGGTTGAAGGAGGATGGAGCCAGACTCTTCTCAGTTATTCCCAGTGACAGGACAAGGGGCAATGGGCACAAGCTGGGACATGGGAAGTGCCATTCAAAGATGAGGAGACACTTCTTTGGGGTGAGGGTGGCAGAGCCCTGGCAGAGGCTGCCCGGGGAGGGTGTGGAGTCCCCTTCTCTGGAGACCTTCAAGCCCTGCATGGATGCAGCCCTGAGTGATGTTCTCTGGGCAACCCTGCTTTAGCAGGGGAGTTGGACTGGATGAGCTCTAGAATTCCCCTCTAACTCTGACAAACCCATGAAATTTTGCAAAATTAAATAAGTGAAAAAAAAAACCCACCCTAGTCTCTGTTAATTTAGTCCTGATGCAAAACTAGCCTCAGTCTTCAAGTAAATGGGACTCTCCTGGGTTTCTGGCCAGGCTGATTAGAAAGTGAATGACAATTAAAAGCGAGCTATAATAAACAAGGACTCACCCAAAGGCAGCTGACACAGAATGTCTCCATCTGAAGTGCTGAGAACTGCTGTGTGTGCAACTTTTCTGAAGCACCACCTAACACTACGTGTGGCTACACCCCCCTGCGTGGCACGATGCCGGGCCAACACGGAGCAGAGACCAGCCCTGATTACTAAAAAGATGTCAGCCCCCGAGGGAATGTCAAAGAGGGATTTATGTCAAAGAAACAGAGGTTCCACCACCAGCCCAGGCAGTTCTTGTATCTCTGTCAGCCTAAAAAGTCTACCTCTAAAACATGTAGAGATAAAACTTGTACCTGCAGTCAATATCACACCCCATAGCTTTATCCTCTCGAGCATCTCGTCAATAATAAAGGTTTCAACTGAGATGAAGCTGGAGAAACAAACTGGAGGAGGAGGTCAAGAGAAAGGCAGGGCTGGGCACGGCATCCCCCAGAATTATCTTTTCAGCATCTTCACGTGCCCAAGCCCAAAGGGGAAGAGCCAATGGATCCACCATCGTGCGAGTGAAGTGGTCAAACACCGCTTGGGAGGGTGTCAAACACCGTCAAACTCCCAACACCACTTGTTGGGCCCAGGCAGCCCAACAAGGTGCAGAAGGCATCACACTGCAGGTTTGTTTGGCAGAAAGGGTGAAATGTCACTATTTCCTCCGCAGTTCCATGAGCCTAGCCCATCTTTTTTAACCTTTAAGAGAGTTTTCAATCAACACAAAGTTTTTCAGGAATGCCTGCCATTCAGATACTAACGCTGCGTGTGACTGAAACTCAATAGAACAATTTGGTGAGAAGAATTCATGAAAACAAAGACCCCAAATGCAAGAGAAGTGTTTTGTCTCTGTTGATTAGTGAGAGACCAAGCACTTCTGCAAGAAGGGGTCACGGTCTTGTAGATGTTTCTGTGTATGACTTTGGTTTTTAAAGGGTTATTTTCCTCTACTGTAAAGTGATGAACATATTCTGAAGACTCTGTTCCCTCTTGCTGTATAACTCTCAGCCCTCTCTGTTGCTTTCAGTTATTCAAAGTGAACTGTCACAGTCATTGAACCTTGACGACAGGGCTCTGGCCAAAGCAGGTTTGTGATTAACTGGTAACACATTTCAAGCTCTTCTAAAGCATTTAGAATCACAGAATGGTTAGAGTTGGATGAGACCTTAGAGATCATCCAGTGCCACCCCCTGCCCTGGGCAGGGACACCTCCCACCACACCAGGTTGCTCCAAGCCTCATCCAGCCTGGCCTTCAACCCCTTCAACCCACAGCTTCTCTGGGCAACCTGTTCCAGGCTCTCACCACCCTCACAGCAAAGAAGTTTTGTTCTGGTATCTCATCTAAACCTTCCCTCTTCCAATTTAAAGCCCTTACCCCTTAGCAGAAGCCAGAAAACAGAGACAACACACAAAGCACAGGCAGCTTCTACCATCTTGCCATTCCTTCCCACGTGTCCTACGTTCCCAAGAAAACCTCTGTGATGACACACGAGCTCCAAGAGTTTGGAGGGAGCAGCTTTCTCGACATCCTCTGCAACCACCCAGATGTTCCCCTTAATACCACGCCATTCAGCAGGAAAACTGAATTAGGGCCCGAGTAAATGCTGGGTGGGCAATGCCTGGGTGACACGGGAAAGCAGGTATAATTAAAGGGCAGGTGTATAATTAACTGCTGCTCAGGACCTGTGTTACCATTTATATATCAATAGACAATTTCTGCCTGAAAATCACAAAGAATTGGATGTGTCTGTGTATTGGATTAAGCCCATTGGGTTCAGAATACGTAAAAAAAACCCCCACTCACCTTTGGTTTTTATTTTAACAGCTTTTTGCTGCTTGAATTCTGTCCCGAGTACGTCGTAGAGAGCAGTCAGTTCAATCAGTGCTAAGGAATAGACCTTCTTCATGTCCTGAGGGGCCAGGTCCCCAATCTTGGTGGTACCCGTTTTGTCCTTCGGCAGCCTGAAGTTCTAAAGGCAGAGATTTGCAGCGGGGTGAACAAGCCAAGTCACAACAAACCACTCAGCTCGAAGGCTCTGCTTCCTTCAGGGCACAACCTTTCCTCACGAAGCCTGCTGTTACTGACTAAACCACGGGAAAATCCCCCAAAACAGGTTAAAATGCAGATGGTCCTAAAATCATCGGAGGATTTAGGTTCCTAGGAGCTTCTGGGGGTCATCAAATTGAACCGCCTGCCCAAAGCAAGGCTACAGCCAAAGTTTGATTGAGTTGGTTGTTCTGTTTTCCAACTGTATTTTGAGAACTCCCAGTAACCTCTCTGGGCACCCAGTGGAGCTTAACACTCATGGGGAATTTTTACACTTTGCAACACAAAGTTTTGTACACCAGGATGAGCTCATGAGCCAGCAATGGGCCCTTGTGGCCAAGAAGGCCAAGGGCATCCTGGGGGGCATCAGGAAGAGCGTGGCCAGCAGGTGGAGGGAGGTCATCCTGCCNAGAGGCTGCCCAGAGAGGTGGTGGAGTCTCCATCTCTAGAGACATTCAAACCCGTTCTGGGCTTGTTCCTGTGAGACCTGCTGTGGGTGCCCCTGCTCTGGCAGGGGGTTGGACTGGGTGATCTCCAGAGGTCCCTTCCAACCCCAGAGCATTCTGTGAGTCTGGGATAACGTCATCTCCCCTCCAGTCTCATGTGTCCGTTGCCTGTTTTCATTTCGTTGTCTGGCTTTGTCCTGCTCCTAACTGCATCCCACACACCACCCCCACACACCACCCACTGCATCCTTTTCCAATTT
The DNA here is from genome assembly GCA_013400555.1 of Jacana jacana. Classification (NCBI taxonomy): domain Eukaryota; kingdom Metazoa; phylum Chordata; class Aves; order Charadriiformes; family Jacanidae; genus Jacana; species Jacana jacana. Next base: position 58,014 of record VZTM01036944.1, read on the forward strand.
ATAGTGGTGGCAATGGCTGCCCATGAACAATCCTGTGCTTGTTCTACTGGAAGAGAAATCCCTCTGCACTTCAGCACACCAAAATCACGTATTTGGCTGCCACATTACAGTAATAAAGGGTTTCCCTCCTAAGGGAAGGGGGAACCTTATTGATGGCTCATTTCTACTGCACCAAGTGATCAGAAACTGCAGTCAGAGAGCAGTGTAAGGAATTGAGCTGAGATGAAGAGGAACTTCCCAATTTACAGTGGTTTTCAGCTCTTCCTCTCCCCAGCAGGCTCCTGGGTAAGCCTCTTGCCTGTGCCTGACCTTGGCAGAGTGCATGACCTGAGGCAGGAAGGTGGGCAAGACTTGGGAAGATGAATCATACTCCAGAATGATCTTCTCGCCTTGTACAAACCCAGTGACAGCACAGATGAGCTGGGGGTTAGGGTTACAAGCACACAAACCAAGACACAAACACCACTTACAAACTGTAGGCAAATAATCACTTTCCTGCCTTGAGGTGTCATTGATTTGCACAAAGATCTTGATTTAAAAATAACTGCCATTGAGGAAGGGGCAATAAATAAAAATGGTAGATTTAAACAGGCAACTCACTTCCTTTCCACAGAATCCCAGAATCTCAGGGACTGGAAGGGACCTTGAAAGCTCCTCCAGTCCAATCCCCTGCTGGAGCAGGAACACCCAGAGCAGGTCATACAGGAACACCTCCAGGCGGGGTTGGAATGTCTCCAGGGAAGGAGATTCCCAGTTACTATTACCAGTCCATTATTGCTTAAATGTCTTTCCAGACAGGCAATGACAGAAACAGGCAGAAAAGCAGTTGCTCCCATGTTACTGAGAACACTGTCCCCAAAAATGAGTTGTCTCCACAAAGCTGGATCCAACAACGTTCTTCTCAATCTAATTAACCCGCTGTCAGCTCAATACCATCCAAACCAGTAAAAACAACCACTGAGAGTAATAAATAGGAAACACCTACTGGGAGGAGAGTGTCGCCCCCTCCGCCCTTGCACGTTCTGCCTGTTGAGCTGTCCTTGAGATTAGCTGCCTGCTCTGCAAATGATATCTCCAGATTGATGTCAGTGTCCGAACACGACGCGTCTTCAGCCGGGCTGTTCTGCTCCTCTCTTCCAGGAGCCAAATTTGGACCTGAAAACAAAATTAAAACAGAAAAGAAAACCCTAAGAATCAACAGCAGCACAACTAGGCCCCACCACCCAGCGGGAGAGTAAGTTTGAAGCCCAGTAGAAATTAATGCTGTGCAAAGGGAGGACTCTCTGGTTGCAAATTCACCCGTTTCTGCCTTTTTTTTAGTTTGTCATTTGAAAATGAAGCTTAGAGTAGAATCCTAGAATCATTCAG
>VZTM01036945.1:1913-32957 GCA_013400555.1 Jacana jacana
ACCACATAGCCCCCTCCTGCAACTTATAAAAACTCTGGGTCACAGTGTAAAGCACTGGTCCTGCCAGAGACACTAGATTTCTCCTTCATGTCTTTTGTAACCCTGCAAGGTCTGCTGAAGGAAGTATATTCTATTGATACAACTGGGAAATAGAAGAGCAACTTGTAGGCATACAAACTCTTTATTATAAAAGATCATCTTTTTTATACAAGAAGATATCCCTTCAGTTAACTAGTCTTGCATGTGAAACCCCAAAATGCAAAACTAAATTCAGGTTTGCTTCTCCATGATGAAGACAACAGGAGAACTGACACCTTTGAAAACATCTGTAGTTTTTCCAGCTGTGTAACTTGTAATTCTGTCAGGTTCATGACAATACTGTCACTTTGTTTCTAGCTTCCAAACCTTCCTCATACCCACCTATCCCTACCAATGGAAAGGGACATGTTCATTCCACAANCTCTTCTGGAACAACACTAGAAATCGACACCCGCTCCTGAAAGCACAACTCGAAGTCCTGATTGTTTCTGCTTTGCAGCTGAGGATGGACAGTAGATCAAGAAGGCAAACTGTGACACTGAAGTGAAAAGCAAGAGACATGGTAGAGAGGGAACGTGCTACTCTTTCAAATTCAGTGCCTTGTAGTTCTTAACGATAAGAGTGAGAACTTAAAAAACTCAAGAAACTCTAGAAATCTGAGCAAATTATTTAAATCACTAGTACAGGATTTAAATGCATAGACCACATGTGGAATTTATCTTGTATATTAATTTATATTATACGGATACATTGTACATATTTATATAAAATACAGGTATTTTATAATCACATCAAACTTTCAAAAACAACACTGAGGTTAGGGGACAACTGACTGGGGTTTTCCAAACTGCAGAGGTTCTCTTTGGAAGCCTCCTGAAAATCCGTGAGTGCCAGGCACTCCAGGTTCCACACACAGAATTGGACAGTTCTGTGAATTCTGTCTGATATAGCTCCATAGTGAACTGAATTACACTAAAATGGCCGCGAATCATTTATTTTTAAAGGAGATTTGTCATCTACTGAAAAAATCACAAATTTCATTTAGCAGTTTCAGTTGTATTTTCCTTGTATGAAAGTAGTTGGCTGGGAAAAGTAACCATGAGGTATATTTTTTAAAAAGTATGTGAAAAGAAGGTGTATTTACTAACCTACCATTTTACCAAGTGCGCTCTGGAATGCATCAGTAAAGCTATTGAGAAGGCTGTTGTCATCACATCGTGTTGCTTTGTAGAGCATCTCGAAGGATTTGAACCCATGGTTTGCAACACGATTTACTGAAAAATGTTGGAGAAATAAGTTTTTACTGGTCAGTGCATGAGTTTCAGAGCTAAAAGCAAGATCATTGTGGCTGAAACTGGAATATACTAAGCATTTTCTTTAAATCATCAATTTAAATTCCAAGTGTTCTACACATGAAAACGGATCACGCATACCTCAGCCTATGCAGTTGGATATTACCATTTGACAGGTATCAAGTTTACTGGAGAAGCTAACAGACATTTTAAAAAGGTCTGCCATCTATCTATTACAGCATTGTCTTAACAGGAGAAACCAGTAAGCTGTCAACTAAACTCCATACTTATTTTCTACTGAGGGAGAATCAATAAATATTAAAAGTCCTATTGCTAATACTGCTAGGCTAAATATGAAAAATTCTCATCCAGAATTTATGTAAATCAAAGTTCTTAAGTGTCCAAGTCACGGAATTTGAATTGATAGATAGCTGTGAAACAATTCTCATTTGGTCATAGCTGAAACTCTGCTCTCAGCTGCTGAAAGCAAGGAATCCACCCTGATGGAAGTTGATGCAACATAGTGCCAAGACTGGCTTCATATGCAGCCTTAATACATTATTAAAATCTCACCAAAGATGGGAAATTTGACAGATGAAGTTTGCACATATTAATCTCAAAGCAAACACATAGATGCTTCTGATTAGGTGATAATCAGTATGTAAGCACAGCGTGCATTGGGCGTTTGGACCAGCAAGTTGCGAAGATTGTTGAAATTCCTATTGAAAAGACACTGCTAGTGTTTGTAAAAAACTGTTTCAAATACCAAATCAGAACAGTGACAGACCTTGTCTACTTTGCCATATTTGTTATTTCGTGATTCTTGGGATTCAAATTCACAACTATTTTTGTGTTTTTTACAGGTTCTGAAATAATATATTTAGGGACTTTCACAATATTTTTAACAGTTTGAGGCAGAGGACATGAGAACAGAGGAGTGGAGGACACTCCATAGTAAAAATTTCTAAAATATTTTCATTTACTTCCTCAGTAAACATAGTGTTTCATGAGTTGCATATTAATTTTAATAACTGTAGGACATACAAGAGCAGCCAGGCCACTCGGGAGAGTAGGGCGGCTTCCAGACACCATCCTCGTACGCGCAGTAGTAGTTTTCACTTGTTCCTTCTGAAAAACTATAACCCTCTGCACAGTGCAATGTACAATTAACTCCTGCTTCGTCTGATGTGCACGTAAAATCACCATTCACAGGCTTAAAGGAGATTTCACAGGGGGAACCTAGGAAAAATACAAAGGTATATATATTAATGAATGTGGCAAAGTAAGAGAGCACACAGGAAAACAGCGCTGACAGGAAAAGTACCTAGTATCATCCTGGTCTTGCCTCTGTTGGAAGTCTGTGGAAGTATTATTTGTTATTTCTATAAAGGCAGGATCAAGATACTGCTAAATAATTCTCAAACTCTGCCACTGGGATTTGAAATCCAGAAATGTGAAGATTTTAAAAAATTATGCTAAGTGTGAGAAATTAAAAAAGCCTCAGGAATGCAAGACCCAAACCCTTCTGTGCTTCTTCTTCAGAGGTACAGGCTTGCTAAAATAATACAAAACCTAAGTTTTTACATGAACTTGCATACAATAAATTATACTAAACTACATTACCTCTTGAATGCTGAAACTAGATATTATCTATTCCACAATACTGCAACAACACATAGACTTGTCAGTCTCATCTTAGGAGGGATTTGACTGTAAAACCCCAGTTATGATTTATTTTACAGGCCAAAGATTGTGAACATGGAATCATGGATTATCGGAGTTGCAAGGGACCTCTAGAGACCATCTAGTCCAACTCCCCTGCTAAAGCAGGATTGCCTAGAGCACATTAAGTTTTACTGCTTTATGAATCATAATTTCAGTGCTCTTGCACCTAATTTGAACGTATAGGACCAAGTTCACTGTTTTATTCATTGGTACTAACAAATATCCTGACTGCCCTCAATTTACCCCAATATAAAACAGGAATACATAAAAAAAGGCGGAGACTAAATGAAAAATGGAGTAGCATTGCATCCTTTATCATACTCAGTTAAAACAATGCCATACACTCTTGACCAGAAGGTAAAGACAACAAACCTTTGATGACAATGTGGATCTCACATGTCCTGTTATTGCCAGAGGGATCCACAGCTGTGTATTGAACTGTTGTTTCTCCTTTGGGAAAGAGATCTCCAGGTGCATGAGTTCTAGTGACAGTCAGTGGAGCACCTAGAAGAGTTAAAAGACAACCTAAAACATCAGTAAGTGACAGAAGGTTGCTCACAGCCAACCTTGACAAACGGAGAAGGAAACGGCAGCATGTCTTCCAAATTATGTGTTTTTGAAAACAAGCAAGTAAAAAAACCCTCAAAAAAAATATCCAAGGGATCAAGGGTGAACAGGCTGGAGTTGTCACAGCCTTACACTGTTGTGTGCATGTTTTGGGGTGCACTGTCTCACCTGAATTGTCTGAAAATTGTGGTTCTTCCCATGTTGCTGGGTACTGACTCTCTACTGCTTGCATGGGTGGTGGAGATCTGCATCTGTCAATTACAGGAGGTTCTGCATCTGCAGAATTTGAAGGGATGGCATGATATTAGCTTAGAGAACTGTCCCCATACTCAAATCAAAATCTATACTCAGAAGAACCCAGGTAAACGGCAGTTTTAAGTTCCATCAGGATACAACAAAGTTAGGTGCACACATGCAGCTACTGCAAGTGGTAGACGCTGAGAGAATGAACAAAACTAATCATTCTGCTGAACTCATGTTTTCTGCATTGTTTGCTTTTTACAGAGCAAACCTTGTTTAACAAGACTGCTGAATAACACAGCTGTCTGACAGAAATACTGGAACAATGATTTGCATCAGCAATGTGTGAGAACCTTGGAAATTTTGTTGGACTCTTTCAAGAAAAAAATAAATATAGATATATGAGGAAGGCAGTAAGTGACAACACATAAAGCATTTAATCTAACAGTATGAAGAGAAATCTTAGCATTCAAAATGACCAAGAGAACGAAACACATCCCAAACTGAAGATCTGGGGGCAATGACTGCACACTATGCAGAATGTGACCCAAGATCAGCTAGGCATTTATGGAGAAGATACTACTCCTGGGCTCACACCTGCACACATACAGGCCACAGGGACTCATAGTCTCTTTCTGCACAAAATCAGAGGTTTTCAACCATGACAGGCTCCTCCCCAATGATTTTTACCAGCACTCACCGAGAACCTTGACACTGAATGTACAGCTTGCCTCATTGCCTGACTTATCGGCCGCTGTGTAAGTAATGGCAACTTCGCCAATGGGCAGAAGAGACGGTGGTATGAAAGCTGGTGTAACCCGAACTGAGACCTTTCACAGGAAAACACTTGTTATTTATAAACCAAAGCTGATTAGTAATCACGACAGTCGTGTTTCAAGCAATGGCCACAAAACAGCATTCTTCAATGTCAAACCCACTCATTCTTAATACAAATAGCCTCTTCAAGTAATGATGGTGGACTTTGCAATGGAGTGCTCCTTTCCCCTCCCCTAGACTGCCTCCTCTGTAGCCACAGGGATTTACTCAGTCAGGTTCTGGACCCTGACCTGCTGCAGTTTACAGCACAGTGCATTCTGAAAACTCAAGACGTACTCCTGTCTGCCTCACTGCCCTGAACACACACTAGAACATGCAGCTCAGAACCTGCGCTGTCTGCAGGGCATCTCTCCAGACGGAAGGGCAGTAGATCTGGGAGATAAGAGGGCCACACTTTTGTGGGCTCTAAGTACTTACATACCCAGTTTTAATCTAAATATATTTTCAGGTCAATAGCCCACAGATGCTTGAAAACGTTCTGGCACGGCAAAGGAACCCTACACTTGAAGTAAATGACACTTAGATACTGTCTATGGCTCTTTCATATGGGGTACAACTGTCTTAAAAGAACTTTGTAAAACAACTGTTAAGGCACTTTGTTTCTACAGTTCATGAATGACCCCTCTGTGTCAGCAGAGCTACAGTACCTGACCACGGCTATGCTACAGAAGAAAATGTGTGAACTTAACCATCTTTTATTGGGATAGCTCACAGTTTTGAAGTGCCAAAAAATCTTGTGTGTGCAGCAAATTAGAAGCACACACAGAGTCGCTGTTCCTCTGCTGACTCATGATAAAGCATTCAGCTGCTGTAACTTGATCACGCCTGTGCCTGTAGGGAATATAACTCTTTACTAAACAACTCTGGGGCAAGTTTTCCTTGTAACTCCATTTCCAGACCTCTGATGCCCACAGCAGCCAAAGGCCCACATCTGAACTTTGCACCGGATAGGAAAAGGAGATTTTTCTTTCTCACTTGGGAAGCTGAAACAAGATTTTACTTATCACAGTGTGTTCTTGTTAGCCTTTTAGATTAATGGACTGGTTTCCTTCCTTCTGAGAAGAGTTTATTAAACTTTTTCACATTCTAAGAGCTCATTTTTAAAGCAGCTGTCTCCATCTTATAAACAAGGGCACATTCTTTCTTTTGACTGCATAAATTAACCATATGAGATTTCATGCACTTGAACACCATGCAGAGTGTCCTGTGACTGCATAACCCTAACCAAGACAGAACATACTGAATTCTTAATAGATTTTTCTTCTACTTCTGCTTGTCAGAATAAAGAAAGTCCAGTGCTTCAAAAAAAAAAATTGGGAACAGCTAGCTACAGAAAGTCAGCCCCCCATGAAATGTACAGATTTTAACTTGCCTCATCTCCAGAGTTATCCTCAGCTGTTGGTACCTCCCAGCTGATATTAGCAGAGTCATGATGTTCCAGAGTCTCACTCTCAATATTTTCTGGACAGTGGATCTGAGGAGCTTCAATATCTGATCCAGAAAAAGACAAAATAGTTTTATATGTGGGATTATAGAAATGAAACCTCTATGATGGTTAGACTGCAGCTTGTTATGACCACTGCTTTTTGTGCTGCCTGGAATATAAATGCACGCAATTTTGCAAACTTCCCATCTCTGCCCCTTTTTAAGTTTTGCCTTCAGATAAATAAATGAACAGCAAATTCTCCTGGGGAAGAGACTGTTTTTTACTGTATTTTTGTACATCACTTAGCATAATGAGACTTTGATTTCTACACGCAACTACAATACAACGAATAAATAACACAGAATGAATTTGTTCCTCTTACTCATCCATTCATTACACACAGGTACTCATTAAGAAGGAATGTTTTTTCTATCCTTTCACTGCCCACATATGACAGGTACAGATGGAAACACTTGTTTCTGATAATCAGTGATGTAAAAAGCCCAGGTATTTGCAACATGATACATGCACAATGAAGAAGACAGCAGTGACTCTCAAATTCCCTGGAGCATCGTGTGGAAGCAACTTGAAAGAAACAAGGGCAAGATTTCTGGCACCAGTTGCTGGAAATGTTCTTTAAAAAACTCATGCTACAAGGTATTATGTAGTACGAATGCAATCTTCTTGTGACATATGTGACAATGCTGGATTGCTTCAAAGGACTGGTGGTACAATATGGGTAACGTCACCACCACTGTTTAAGCCTCAGCCTTCTCTGAACTTAAAGTTCTTCAACATTTCCCTGGCACAGGGCCTCCCGAAACATCTGTGGTCAGGTTATTTTATTGCTGTGGCGTCGTCTGATAAATGGTTTCTAGACTCTTGAGACGAGGACAACAGCATTCAGCTCTGAACTCATCTATGCCCAGGAGGGTTTATAACAATAGAACTGATATCACTTATATTTTTATTGCTAAATAGTTCCAGTAAAGTCATAAATTAAAGGCAATTAAACCTCTATAATTAAAAGTGCAAAGCAATATATACAAATTATTTTGCCTTCCTCTGAACTCATTCGGATGAAAATTTTATTAAAATTAATTGAAATTTCATTAGAAATGCCCTCTTTTAACTACCAGTTACAGTTCACACTCCTCTGACCACAGCCTTCAGGCTGGGGCAAATTCCACTTAAAGTGGAATTCTGTAAAAAGACTAATAAATAAGTTAGAAAGAAAGTGGCTATTTTAAGCTGGCCAAATATGTTGTCAGCAAAACAGAGACAGACAATAACAAGAATGAAAACAAAGAATAAAATCTTCCTGGCCATTGCATAGAAAAAAGTTCCCACCTCAGTTTCTGCAGTAACCTGGCATGACTGCCATTACTGTCTTTTATGTCTGTTCTTTCACCCAGTGTCTGGGGAGGGGCCCAATCTGGGGTGGAAGCATTAGTTCTAGGAGCACAGTAGTTCATGAAGAGATGAATAACATATTCCCACACAAACATTTGCTTGTACCTTCTAAACCCCTTCTAACCCAGTGTGCGTGTGTGTAAGGGAATAAATAAGCTAACATTTCTACAAGAGGTGGGGTGGACAATACTCAAATGCACATAACCACCTTCTGCCCATCTTTATACTCCCTGTACTTGTGTTACACAATTTTGGCCTTAACTTTTAAGCACTGTTGCTTGAGGTTTGTCAATAGCCATCATTAGTTCTAAGGCAACTGAAATAAATCATCCCACTATAGTCTGTCTATCAGCCATGGTTCATACAGCATATACAGATTTGGTCTGACTACAGGACTTACAAAAACCTGAGCTAAACCAGTAATAGCATTATAATTGTTGCTTTACTAGTGGATTCAACAGCTTTAACTTCTACTCTGAAATCTTAAATTCACCTGCCCATCAGTCCTTTTAGCAGGCAGCTTCCCAACAACAGACTTATGAGGCGGATCCCAGGAGAGACAGCTGATGATGAGCACTGTAAGATCGCACTCAAGCAACCCCTGAATTCCACATTTTTATTACAAACAACAAGCAAATCTGACAGCCAAGCTACAACGCCACAGGCAACACCTAAAGACTATTTAAATCATGCTTTTCCCAGTTTAAACCTATCTGCACTCAGTTATTTGCTGTGTGATTTCCTTCAATCCTGCTCACATGAACACAGAAATGTTTTGTGTGGGTCTCTACCTTTACACAGAGCTTCCTGGATGTTTGCACTCCATCTCCCAAATGAAATGCACCTTAGTTCTTCTCTAGCTCCAGACAAGATGAATCCTTGGGGACAGCTCAGCTGGCACACAGTCCCAGAAACGGCAGGCTCCAGTCCACATCTGGGAGGGAGAACTGTTACACCTGCTGGTTTCTGGAGGACTGGGCAACGCATTTCTACAAAAGATCAGTAGGACATGCCTTTTAACTGACATACACAAAGCATACATTCAAACAAATCTGCAAATACAGACATACAGCAATTCAGAAGGAATACAAAATACCCAGAATTTAAAAGATTCTGCATGTGCATCAAAGTGCATCAAAATAGAAAGACCTGCTGAAGCTCTGTACTCCAGGAAGGACTAAAGTAAAGAGCACCCAGTGTATCAGGTCTTCTGTTTTCTTGCTCGTGCTTTTCACTGGGACAGAAATGTGGTCTTTTTCACGTGGTTCCACTGTATCTTATACTCCCTGCAGTTATTTGACATTAAGAAGAGGCATTAAGAGACAGGGCAAAAATGGGTATCCCAGGAATGTAGTTTGTAGACTTTCAGTAGTGTTTGTGACAACAGATAATAGAAACACACACAAGAAAAATGCTTCGTTATTTATAGCAAATAGGAAGACTTGTAAATATTTAGCTAGTCAGTGAAAAAAGCAGACAGGTCTTTATACAAAGTACACAGAAAGAACAACCCAACCCAGCTGCAGAAGGGAAAGCTCTGTTGTTCTCTTAGCAATGTTTTAATGACACAGCTTCTGTGTCTGATTCACATTCAGAATGCTTCATATCACTTTCCTCTCCTGTCTCAAAATATGCAGCAAGTAACTGAAAACTTGTTCTTCTGCATGAAACTAAATTAAAGAGTCTAAATGTCATGAGTATTTTATGCCCTTTAAACTCTCAGTACTGAAACTGTGTTTAAAGTCCCGGCAATTAAAAATTGCACTTCATTTCAACAGGATGCAAAGACCACATATATTAATAGTTTTCTTCACTTCAGGCACTGTTGGAGATGCAGTATAAAAAAATCCCACCAGCAAAAACCACCCCAAACCCTGGCTTTTTGTTTCTCACCACAGTAAGATAACTGGCAAATAGCAGAAAGATCAGAAACTGGAAAAAGCAATGTTTGAAAAGACCAGGTTGAAGCATTGAAATGCATACTTCTCAGGGAAGAAATAGAAAAAAAGGCTATGAAAAGTATTAACATGAAAACCAGAGAAAACTGGCAAAATCCTTGTAGAGCACAATCCTGAAACATATGACAAACATTCAGAATATCATTTGGTGTATCTAGCCTGAGCGAATCTTTTCGAAGCGGGACAGGTATTTTCCAGAAAAAAACCCTTGTAATAGCGTCCTTTGCTTTTTTATCTGTGCTCAATTGCAGAATTTGACCAAACTGACCCTGGAATTCTGGACTTCATGAGTGGCAGAGTGAAAGTCACATGCATAGAGAAGTAATAGAGAGAGAGGGAAAAAGTATTTCTAAGGAGAGACAAGAATGGGCTTTACTCTGCAACTGCCTGTGATGAATCACAACACTGTATTGTAATTCTTACCATCAAAGAGTAACTTCAATATAGTAACAAAAGAAAAGATTGCCAAACGAATCAAGCCTCTTTCCTTCAACCCCTTTGCAAACACAATGTTTCAGGGAAAGAAGTGGTGAACTGCAATTAGAAGTGTGGAGAAGTAATTCTTACAACACTAGGTGGCATCAACACTCTGGATGCCATCTCTCACTAAGCTTTAAACAAAGCAAAGAGAACGGTACTTGCAAAATTCATTAATTTTAACACCCTGGATAATAATCTTTGGCCAGTGGAAAGGAAACACAGGCACATAACTGTGGAAATGTTGGTTGTTTTTTTTTTCAAATTGGACAAATGACAAGCCTTCCCTTTTCAGCAGATGTATAAAAATGTGAAACATATGTAATAGCCAAACTTGCGTTAGCTTCCAGTCTATTGGAAAAAGATGCATATGACAACAGACCTCACAGAAGTGACTGTAAACAATCCAGGCAATGTTATGGTATAGTGTCAGTTATGGCTACAGATGGTTGTAGTACAGTCTCAGTGAGCTAACTTTTAAATATGGTGAATTTTGCACTGATGTACGCTCTGACTGAAAAGCATTCAGAAAGAGAGCTTGGAGAGTACCCGGAGGTCAAAAAAAATCTGTTTCTAGGTAAGAAACCGAAGGGATTTCCACTTTATTTTTCTAACAGGAGGGCAGGAAATGAATAAATCATCAATTAGAAGAGCATAAATACAGCAGGATTTCTGGTTTTATGTAGCAGATGATAAATGATAATTAGGAGCTGCGCAGGCTGAAAACAAATGGAGGATACCTCCATGGTAACGATGGACATTCAGAAAATGAGTACAAAGGGCAGTTTGAGGAGGACAAGACACTAGTCTTGTCATTTGCATCCTTCCCTGAATAAAACTCCATGCATCTATATTGAACAGGAATCCCAGCAAGCTTCTTCTAGACGCTAGTCACAACAAAAAGCAGTAGAGATGTTTTCCACCTAGCACTCTTCTCCCTGTGACAATCAAAGGTAACTTTTACACTAGATTTTCAGACTCAGCAAAACTAAGCTATTGCCATGGGTGATCCAGCAGGGGAGGCAATATTGTATGGTGTGAAGAAATCTTCTGATACTAGAGCTGGATTTTAATAATCAAAATGCTAAGCTAGGAAGGATGAATTCAACTGATGAATACAGTTAATCTTCCAATTATAATCTTCCAACAGGATTTCAGGGTCCCTTCCTTTTGAAGTTAATTGAAGTTTTTCCACTGACTTCAACAGAAGAAAGATTAGGATCTCTTAACGAACTCTCTTGATAAATTAATACTTGTGGATTATTTTCATCATTTTAGAGAACATCTGCAGTTGGAAATTTATTCTTGTCTCATGCAAAACCCACATTTTTAAGCCTGCAGTAAAACAATAAAAAAACCCCACAGGTTCAAGCTAAGTAACCATACAGGAATCACATTTACTGGACCCAGGAGACACACACTTCACCTTGACTTTAGTCAGCTTCTGAACTGCTGGACTTTAAGACTGTGCACTTTTGTTTTTTTGCAGTCTACCCTTGGAAGTGTTTCTACTGTATTTTTTCCTCTTACCATTCTGAGTTAATTCAATACCTGTCACTACTCCTAAATGGGTACTTCTGAATTCTACAATCCCTTGATTTTGGAACATTCTGAACTCTGAATCCTGTCTTAGAGGTGCTTAGTCCCTAGCTTGCCTAAACTATTCCTTCCTGCTGTGAGTTCAGCAAAAGCGACAACTGCTACATCTACTTCCTAACACACCTTAGTACTTGTCTGGAGGTCACCTTTGCTTCAAGATAGTAACTCAAACTACTGGTTGTTCACATTCAGCCTGTGCTATAGTCCTACAATGTGCATGTTTCCTACACCACATCGTGTGACAGTGTCAATGCTCACCACATGCAGCCACCAGGTATTGAGAATTATTAGCTCTCTGTGCTGGATTAGAATGATAATCTGCCCACTTTCTCCATTTACAAAGTCCTTTGCCCCTCCCAACTTCTAAAACTTGTATAAAACACCCATAGGCAGATCATTCCTATCTTAGCTTCACTAGATATTAAAATAGGGAGAATTTCTCACTCGTGTCTGCGTGTCAGAAAAGGCAGCACTCTGATACAAACATCATCAGATACCTACCCACACACTTTGGTTCCTTGGAATCCCACTGTGAGGTTCCCTGGCAGGTGAGTTTGCTGTTTCCTTCTATTTCATAGCCTTCTTTGCATGTCACAAAACATACTGTCTTATAGGAGATGTCAGCTGTTGAACAATTAATGTGTCCATTTTCAGGGACCCGAAGTTTGGGGCATGTTCGAACTGCAAAGGGAAAAAAACACCAGTTCACTCCGCAGCACTGAGAGTCAGTGGAGCTACACTGAATTGCCCAGTTTTTCAGAGGCGGGACAGGTACTAGCTTGTACAGTAGTTACAGTAGTTAGTATAAATTTAGGGAATAGAGTTGGAACAGGGCTAATTTTTTTTCACAGGCTTGATGCCTTCCTCTTCCTGAAACAGCATACATAGCATGTATAAGGTTGGGCACACAACTGCAAGCTCACCTAAGTTCAAGTCCAGGTTAGCATACTAATTGTGCTCAGTAAAGTTGCTAGCCATTGAAGGCATCCGGCACACAGTGTGTGGCCTGTGCTAGTAATGTCTATCAGCCATCAAAACAGGGCAGCTGCAGGCAAATGGTATAATGTGAAAACGTGTGTGTCTTTGGAAGTTTCTATTTCCCCAGCTATGCCTGAGAGTTCTTTGGGGTATTTCCAATTGGCAGCCTGGTACGGGCTGACTGCACATCAGGGAAGAGGCTAAGAGCTTATTAACAGGGCAGATGACAGTCCCAGTGCTCAGGAACATTCTTGGGCATTCTGGAATATATTGATGTAGACACAGACACCTGAGTCTCCACAAATCAGAAGAGCAGCCATTCTCTCCTCCAGCATGGTGAGGAGAGAGAGAGAAAGAAAGAATAGAAAGCATTCTTAGACAATAGGATCACTGGAGACGAAAAGGAATAAATTAGGGTGTTGCTATGAAAAAGAAAACCCTTTCCCGCGTAGGGCTTCCCACAAAAGCAGTCCTAACTGCTACTCAGCGCAGAGGCCTTTCTCCTGCCCTGTCTCACAAACACTGCACACAGTGTGATGCCAAGGAGAACACAGTCCTGTGCAGAATGTGCATGCACAAAGGCAGGTTTCGTTACTGAATCATGATGTCGCAATTTGAACACAAAGCTACACTGTAATTAAGACTGATTCTCAAATAGCTGAATGATAGTAAGAAGAAAAAAAGTAGTAGCACTGGTGTGACCTGGATTTACATTCTTTGTTTCAGTATCATAACCTCTAGCTCTTTTACAAGGACAACTTTCCTCTGCACTGCCTCCAGCTCTGCTGCTCTTTGAGCCAGTATCTTATGCTTGTGAACTGTTTGCAGGCAGGCTGGACTACGTGATCACCAAAGTCCCTTCCAACCCCTAGCGTTCTGTGATTCTGTGCTCCCCTCTGGACATGACTGTGAGCTACGTACACACTGCCTGGCACTTGGGTCCCTCAAACAGCCAAGCTGTACACACCTACTGCCTTGCCATGACTAGGGGATGATGATACATGTATGGTAACTGAGTGATAGCAAGCCCCAATATGCAGATGCCTGCTGGGGTCCTAGTCACCTTTTCCTTCAATAGTCAGTGCCTCTTTTCAATAACCGGACACTGATTTTCCAAAAGCAGTGGAAAATTCGTATGGTTGAAAATTCTGCTCTCAGCTGAACCTGGCAGATACTGCTCACTATGTTCAATAGTTTTTCAGGGGAGAAAAACACAAGAGCAAACCGTGTGACTGCTCAAAAACATAATCAAGAAAGCTGCAGTTCCCTAAATGCTGTTCTCCCTGGATTGTCTTCCACAGCTTCTGTTGACCTTGCTGGCAGGAGGGCAAGTTCTGGTGACAGGCAGCTTCAGAGATTTGGATGACTTCTCTGCTGTGGTTTGGGATGCCAATTTTACCAACTAGCCCATCTTTGCTGCTGCCACGTAGGAGGCAAACTATGAGCTCCTCTCTAAATACACTCAAAATTAAGCGAACTTGGCCACTTTCTCAGTAGTCGCTTACTTTGCACACTGATGAGACAGAACATGCCTACACTGACTGAACAGGTCAACTGCTATACACCCTCAAACTAATAAATGGGCAGATACCCTCAGTGCTGCTTCAAATGAAAGCCAGCTGTATAAATGTCAATAACTACAAGCACCTCAAAGCTACAAAACTCCAGTGGTAAATAACACCTTTTTTGAAAACTGCTACAGTGGTATCTGAGTGGAAAAAAACCTCTGTAGCAAAACCTGTGTCCATTGGAAAAGAAACAAAAGAAAGTAAGTCAAGAAAGGAAAGAAAGGGAAGAAAGACTGAAAAAGGAGAAAGAAGAAGAAAGGAAAGCCATTTACACACACTTGATATATTTTTGCATTACCACTGTCCTATATTTAGTCTATGCCAGTACTATTTCTCTTGTGCTTGCATATACACAGGTATTCTCTAGGAGATGCAACTAAGAGTGTAAAAAAGATCCTGAAACTCCCATTGTGTGAGAGGCACTCTAAGCTTCAGAGCAGCTTCTGAATATGCTGTATCTTAACTAAAGTAGAGTCAGTAAGAAAGACTCTTTTACAGTTGAATCCCACATGCTTTATACAGAAAAGAACAGGCTTTCTCTTTTAAGGTTTCTATGAAAGCCTCTAATACTCAATCTGTGGTCAAAAGAAGTAAATGCTACTGAACTCTATGGCATTATTGAGGGAACCTGAATGAATTAAGAGCGCTGGGGAGGCTCTCAGCAATATTAACGTGCCTACAGAGAAGGTACTCTCTTCCACTACCTTGTAAGTCTAGTCACCTTTTCAGGAAGGGCGGCACAGCTGCAGCGCTCCTGACTCCTCAGCGTTTGAATGCTCAGGCTCGCTCAGTGTCTCAGTACGGCTCTGGTAGAATCTTGTAACTGAGCTTGTGTTATCCTGGTTATGGCTCCAAGCATTAAACACAAAGCCATTCTCCTGTCAATAAGGTATTTTCCATGACCAAGAAATATTTCCATAAAGCTACTGAAAACAGCAACAACAGCAGCAGCAACAGTGTATTTTGCTTGCTCCTGGTTTTCTCCCAATATACTTTTCTGGATTAAATACACGCTTTGTAGTTTTTTTTTTTTTTCATGGGTCACTGTTAATTGCGTGACACGACTCGTTTAATCACTTTCCAATAGCACAGCAGATTTTAGCTAGCAGAGCAACTGAGGAGTGTTTAATGTCAAAATCCAAAGCAGTGCAAAGGGATTTTCCCTCACTCTCCCTCCTAATTTATGTGATAAAATACTCCTGGGATTAACGAGATAGATAGAAGCTGTGCCTTTGATCTTGCTCCCTTTCATAGTCTGAGCGAATCAAGACCAGCAAATCCAGCACATGTAAAGGTAGGATTTTTAATATTTTTTTTTTTTTAAAATCGGAAATCTTTGGTGTGATGGAGAATGGCACAAGAAAATAAAAAATACATCCTTTCAGTGTTTCAAAGGATATTAATTCAACATTAAGAGAAGTCATTCTCCCTCTCTACTCCGCACTGGAGAGGCCACCACTCGAATAATGCATCCAGTCCTGGGCTCCCCAGTTAAAGGAGAGGGAACTACTGGATAGAGTTCAGCATAGGGCAACAAAAATGATTAAGGGATTGGAGCACCTCCCTTAAGAGGAAAGGCTGAGAGTGAGAGAGTTGGGGGACTCTTTAACCTGCAGAAGAGAAGGCTGATGGGAGACCTTATTAATGCTTCCATGTATATAAAGGGTGGGCTGAAGGACGATGGAGCCAGACAAGATCTTCTCAGTGGTTCCCAGTGACAGGACAAGAGGCAACAGGCACAAGTTGGAACACAGGAAGTTCCATTCGAATATGAGAAAAAACTTTTTTACAGTGAGGGTGACAGAGCACTGGAACAGGCTGCCCAGGGAGGTTGTGGAGTCTCCTTTGGAATCCCCTTCTCTCTCCAACGCCCATCTGGATGCAGTGCTCCAGGCAATCCTGCTTTAGCAGGGGAATTGGACTAGGTGATCTCTAGAGGTCCCTTACAACTCTGACAATTCCATGAGTCTGTGATCAAGACAATATCTCAAGGCAGACTTCTCTTCCCCCACCTTCCTGTTAAAGGAAGATCATGCACCAACATCTAATATATGAGTATTTTTAAACACTCCAGAAAGCTTTCCAAGTGCTGGAATCTTCCACTTCTCTATAGACAGTGAGGATGAAGGATCCTTTCTTTGTGCGTGACTGCAGCTTTCCCCAGATTTTTTGCACTGTGTGGGAGAAGCTTTGACAGGCAGGTGCTCCTTCCCAGTACCTCAGTCCACCTAGAGTAAAACACATCTTCAGTCTACACTTTAACTGCTGGAAAGTCAACAGCTCTAAGTCTAACTTCTCAAGATGCCCTCATTGTACTGGTCAGCAATTTATTTTCTGGAATGGAAATGGAATGGAAGCTTCTCCTTCCTGCCTTCTGTCACTGGAAGCCGTAAAAGAAGCCTAAGTTTTCCAGGATTACCTGAAGAAAAGCTGTGTAATGTAAACAGAAGTGAACAGCAATAAAAGAATGGCCAGAGGAGCTGATATCTAGCTCAGATTCCTCCTTTCAGAATCATGACTTGCTGTTTCTTTAAGGGCTGTAGTGTTTGCTCTGGTGGCATAAAGTGCTAATGCCTCCAAGGATCTACTCCACCTTTCCCTGAATTCAAGGGCCAGGGGAAGAGTTACAGAACAAGCTGATAACTTCTGTACTTATTAGTTTCAGTGCAGCATACTAACATGGATCCAACTCAAGTTAAACATGTGGAACTACAGCCCATGGCTGCTGAGGAGACAAGGGCTGCTACCTGGTTTTTTGGGCCCTCCTTGGAAGACATACCAGACAGGACTACATGGGATTATAGCTCCCCTACAAAAGCATCAAGAACTTGACCTGAGACAGAGACAAGTGATAACAAAGGAAAACTGTTCTGTGTACTTGTAAAAGCTCCTGAAGTAATGTTTCTCAGGATGCTCTTTCCCATGTCTCCACCCTCTCACACCTATTTATTTATTCTCCATCTTCTTCCAGAAGTGAACTTCTAGGATACTGTCAGTTGTTCCTTAGTGAAATTCCACTCAAAATTCTTCTAAAGACTATGCCCAAGACCCAAGCTTTCCTATTTTTCATGAGAAGGAACTGTAAGAAAGTAAAACTGAATTCTTCTACGGTTAATGTATACCAACGCCCATCTAAGCCAGAGTCTGCTGGATAGTAGAAAACAGCCATGTGGCACGGTCTTGTTATATGATTGACTACTTTGTAGCTTTGCTGGACTTCCATAATGTAGGTATGAAACTCAAAGAAATTATGTGGAGAGGGGTTTAAGGATGGAGAGTGTAGATTCACTTTTAAAAGACTGCCTGCATAGTACATATTGCTCTGCATTTTCTAGATGTCCTCCTTCCATTTTAGGAAGGAGGGAAGTGGAGCGATTGGGGTGGGAGTTTACCTTTGGAGTATTCTTTCACCCAAAAGCTAATAGGATCAGATCTGCAAGGCCAACTGTGTAGTGAGCAGAGAAATCCACTGTTAAGACCCAACTAATTCAAGAGAAAAAGGCTTTTCAATCACACAACGTCCATACCTCTGCAAGTAGCCTCTGATCCAGACCACTGGCCATTTGGCTGACAAAGCCGGATGCTGCTTCCCACCAGGTCAAATCCTGCTTTGCATCGGATCCCACAGGCAGCATTAAAGTAATTGTTGCACACATTCTGGACAAAGTAACCATTTTCAGGGGGCTTCAGTTCCGGACAGTGAACAGCTAAATAATTAAACAACCACAACAGAGTTAGGATACGAGCTAGAGTGCAATAGGCTACTGGAGGAAATTAATTTTTTTCAATTCCTACTTGACTTGCATCTTGCTACCTTTGTTGCTTTGGAATGCCACAGAAAATCTTGAATGCAATTTGGCATGCCCTTCGCAGTGCAAACACAAATAACAAAACCACTCCAGCGCTGTGCTGCACATTCCAGGGGTATTCTGTTCCTGCATGGAAACACTTACCTTCACAGGTTTGTCCTACGGCACGATATCCCTCCCGGCACCTACAGTCCTCAACGGAGGTGCTTCCCGGTGGAGAAGTATGATTCTTATCGGGACACGATGTGCAAGTGCTGATTCCACCTGGTGAACCTTCAGGTTTGTATGTTCCTGGTGGACAAGCTGTTGAGCAAAAGAAAACATGATGTAAAGGAGCTCAGCATACACCCCTTTCACAGCTAGCCTAATTTTTCAAGTGTGTTGCTTTACTTTTTTTTACGTTCTATTTTTCTACCTCGCACACCACGTGTCACTTCAGGCGTGAGCACTCTCCAGTTAAAGCGCTGTAGAGTTCTTACAGGGGTAAACTAAAGTCCACCAAACTTGGCTGAGGTCTCTCTAGTCACTGCCTGGGGACCGATTTTATCTGTCGCTGATCAGTTCCTGATTAATCTTCTTGAAAAGAAGCCCAGTCCCAGAAGACACACTAGATTTTCACTGGTAACATTTCACAAAAAAAGACCTCACAAAGACATTCTTGATTTAGAGGTGTAAAAAATTCATTCAGACAAAATTCTTGCCATTCAAAACTACAACAAAGTTTAAGGCATACAAATTCCTAGTGAGAAGCTAACACAAGCTAGCAAAACCCCCTGCCCTTGACACATCATGACTATATACGATCTACACACTGTATTTGCTAAAATGTATGAACCACAAACAATGAAGCAATCAATCAAAGCAGCTGCTTTGCACTCATCCATTAAACGTCATCCATCCATTAAATATAATTTAATGTTTTTAACTCTGTGCTTCTGCATGCACAAACCTTAAACAGATTTAGGAGATCTCTTCAAAGGCAGGCAGAAATCATAGGGAAAAGTCACCCCTCACTTGAGGACTTCAGATTGGCTGGATAGAGCTGAGTCTTATCTTCTCTTTCTACCTTGAATGCTATTCTTCAGGAAACCACCATAACTACCTTTCTTTACTTCACAAAGATAATGTGAGAAACAGGTGATGACTAATCAACAGGTACTGACAAAGTGAAGCATTGATTGGTCGGATTACCACTTGAAACAGAACTCAAAAGACTCTTGTGAAAAACATACCTCCTGATGTAACATTCAGGAAATATTTTAAGCAGGTTATGTAATATTAACACTGAAACTCAGACAAAAAAGCTCTCATTTAATCAATGTCACTTTCTACAAATTTTCCTAATGGCTGCACTTCCTCTTGCAGACTGCAAGTCGGCCTCTCATTCCCTCCCCTCAGTACAGTCCCTTTGTACCACCTTATGTAGCTCTGGATGGTACAACCATAAATATCCTTAAGTGCCTTCCTCCTTACACAGTCAGGTATGCCCTGTTTCTGGAGCAAATCTCTACTATTGAGGTGTATTTCCTAGAGTTCAGATACTCTGGCAGCATCAGCCTTTTCTTTGGTAGATATTGACCCAGCTCTGTTTGTTTTTGTGACTTAGGCACTAAGATACTCTGACTCTTGTCTTATTAATGAAAACAACTTTATGCTTTCTAGGTAACTGCAAAAAAACCACAACAAAGCCCAGCCCAAGAAACAAAACCAAAAGAAACCTCAGCCCCCTTCTTCCTCACCTGTCATGGGAGATTTGACTTTCATAAACCCTATGTTCTGGATCCTACCTTAAAAAAATCAACCCATATGAACAGTTAGAACTTCTTTCCAGAAGGAGCAGGGTCTTTTGAATAACTTCCAGAGATAATACTTCTGTTTCCTTTTCAGAAGAATTTGCAGTTTTATTTTGATGAAAGCAACCAAGTGATCAGCAGCTAAGAGGTGATTTCTGATGCTGTAAATCAGCTTCACAAATCTGTATTTTAAATAAACTTTAAAAAATATGGTTAAAATGCTGAAGCAGTAAAGGATATAACTATAAATCGAAGCATTTCAGAAGGGGAAAAGGGCAGGAAAAATCAATCATCCAATCAGAATTAGAGCTTTTCATTTTTGTTTTGGGACTTCAGGAAAAGCATTTGCAAAAAATGTCCCTTTTCTATAGTTCACCTGCTCTTCCCATCCAAGACACTCCCTTTGGACTGCTACCACTTCTTTCCTCTACTATGTGCAGAAATCCCCTCTTTTGACATTGGGTCTCTCTGAAATATTTTTGCATAGTTTAGATGATAATTTTTTTCTCCAAAAAGTATGAGATATGATTTTGAAGTCTCTGAAAACTTCCCTCTGGCACTTTGTGGAAGTCTCCGTGCATCTTTATCAAAACTAATCAGTATCCAGCACAAAGTGATGAAGTGCAACCAAACTGATACAGGAAAGAGGCAAATTAAGCATCACAAGGGACTTGTTGTATGACAAAGTTGCTTTCCATGTGCCAGCAGGAATAAATTAGTTTCTTCTGTTCTACACAGGGCATACGAAACGACATCTAAAATAAGTTTTTCATTTAAAAAATATGTAATGGAACCAACAAAACCCCAACCTAACTTCTCCCTTTCTCGCAATCTCAGCTTAGATGAAGAAGCAGCAGTTCTTTTCTGTTTCTGCTTTGTGAACTATGGGATAAAAATAGTTACCCATTTGATGGTATGAACATTTTTAACAAACCCAGTAATTTACTTCAGGCTTTGAAAGAGTCTGGCTTTGACAAAAATGGTTAATTCTCAAATTACACTTACAATTTGCTCTTTCCAGTGAAGTAGCAGGAGGTAAATAATACTGTTAAATGGTTATTAAAGTCTCTATTGGGAAAGACAAGTTTCCCCAAATGTCCTGATTCTTTTTGTATGCTTCAAATGTGTCCTGCCACCCTTCTGAAAATTGAAACACCCTATCTTAGCTTTTTATGCAGAATTTTCTCCAAGCCTAAGTCCCTGGACTGCTCATTGACCCTACATCTGCCCTAGATGTATTCAGCTATGAAACTCCACACAAGCTACGTTCAGATTTCCACAATTTCTTGGTTGCAGAGCTAATTCCAACTGTGTGAGATGACACAGTCTACCCCTTGGTAACAAGAGTTGGTTCAAGAATGGAGCATAAGTACACTGACTTCTGTGCATTTCTGTCACAGACATTTAGTTTAACCTGGCCACAGCCTACATTAAAACCATCCAAAATCAGCTGTGGAAAAGCAGGGCTTCAGCCATCTGCTGTAGACTGGATTTGTCCATACCTGACCAAGCTAGACTGCAGACCCATGCCTTCCTGCTTCAGACAGCACTACAGCATGGCCCAGGTCTTCACATAGTGATGCAATGAGAGGTGAGAGAGCTCTTGATGGGCAAGCACATCTGAAGAGCACACGTGGCCCCATCCACAGTCGATCATACTGGTTTCTCCCTGGAGTGGTTTCTGACAATCAAGCAGTGCCACATTTTCACTGAATTCCAGTCTCCTGCCTGCCTGCACTCGCTGACACACCCTCAATACCTGCAAAAACTGCAGGGAAGGATCATCTTCTCCAGTCCTAATCTGTAAAAACAATTGCACTTTTTTTTTCAAGGCTTGCTCCCCCTTGCCGACAAGGTCATGGTACAAAAAGGCTCAGAGCAGTGTGTGAATGAATCCTAGTGTAAATAAGCATCAATCTGGCACTGTCAAGAATTAAAAAAAAAAAAAAGGCAAGAATTTTAGAATTGAGGAAACAATTTGTGGTAGAATGTCAGGTGCTCACCAAGACACTCTCGCTCTTCTCCTCAGCTGGACAGAAGAGAGAAAATATGATGAAAGGCTCATGGGTTGAGTGAAGGACGGGAGATCACTCACCAATTACCATCACAGACAAAACAGACCTAACTCGGGGAAACCAGTTTAATTTATTACCAATCATATCAGAGTAGGATAATGAGAAAGAAAACCAAATCTCAAAAATACATCCCCTGACCTGTCTCTTCTTCCTGAGTTTAACTTTACCGTTGAATTTCTCTGCCTCCTCCCCACTGAGCGGCACGGGAGGATAGGGAATGAGGTTTGTGGTCAGTTCATCATACATAGTACATGGTCTGCTGCTCCTTCCTCTCCAGGGGGAGGACTCCTCACACTCTTCCCCAGCTCCAGCAGAGTTCCTCCCAGAAGAGACAGTTCTTCATGAGCTGCTCCAGTGTGGGTCCCCCACAGGGTCACAAGTCCTGCCAGCAAACCTGTTCCAGCATGGGCTCATCTCTCCATGGAGCCGTAGGTCCTGCCAGGAGCACGCTCCAGCATGAGCTTCTGCCCCAGCATGAGGTCCTCCAAGGGCTGCAGGAGAATCTCTGCTTAGGAGCCTGAAGCACCTCCTCCCCCTGCTTCTTCACTGACTTTGGTGTCTGCAGGTTGTTCTTCTCACATATCCTCACTCCCTTCTACCAGCTGCTGTTGTACAGCAGTTTTTATCCCTTCTTAAATATGTTATCCTAGAGGTGCTACCACCATCACTGATGGGCTCAGCCTTGGCCAGTGGTGGGTCTTGGAGGTAGCTAGCTTTGGCTCTGTTGGACATGTGGAAGCTTCTAGCAGCTTCTCATAGAAGTTGCTTCTGCAGCACCCCTGCTACCAAAACCTTGACATACAAACTTAATTCACCATTCTAATAGCACGAGCCTTTAAGAGAGAGGACACTTTATGTGTACATCTGCATATACGATCTTCTCAAAAAAAGATTTAACTACTGCCTGTATGTGAACCACATGGTTGCCCAGAAGCAAGGGGAGGAGAATAGAAATGCTTTTTTAAAAATGTAATTCTCCTCTTGAGACCAGAATAGTGAATACTGAATTACAACAAAGGATTACCTCCTTGTTAGAAGCAGAAAAGGATATCTGGAAGCAGGGATTACTGTGCTAACTCAAACAAGCAGGGGCCTCAAACTCTGGGCCCCAATCTCCCCAAGCACACAAAGGAGGCTCACATTTTGTCAGCTGACATCAACAACAGCCTGCTTTCACAAAATGGTGGATATTCACCAACGAGTCACACTCAGATTCTATTGTCTGTGGTAATAGCTCAATAACCTTCAGATCAGAAGTGGGAATGAAACAGTACGTGCTTACTCCAACAGGCCTCCTGCATTTTCATCCTCAGTTATGCTTTCCTAGGATATAAAACTAGCTGAAAAAATTTAAGAAAAAAAGAGTCTATCTCTTCTGTTGATGCCTCGATGACTTCTTAAGCTACCAATGGAACATACTTTCTTACCCCTTTATCTACAAAAAAGAAATCAAGTGACCCACAGAAGAGAAATCAATAGAAAGGAAATACGATGCATATTTGCTAGAAACAAAGACCCACAAGGCAAGCATAAAAACATTTCAGTTAATGTGTAACTATGGGCAGCACAACTATACGTCAAGACATTGTGTGAAGCTGAACAATGGACATGGAGAGTTAGCAAAATCCACCAAAAAAATGAAAGGACAGACTTTGAAATTCAGTAGGAATTCTGCTCTGCCTGCCTACAGTAATCACAAATTTGTTATTTTAACTCTCAAGCAGTATAATTTATCATTGTAAAAGTGACAACATAAATCAAGATATATTTCAGAGATTCACCAAACACTTAGCACATCTGTTCCAGTTTGGCTTTTTTAAATTGCGAATACTAAAGCCAGTGGCAAAGCTAAACCAATCAGTTAACCAGTACTGAAAGCATATGATGGCATAAAGGATCTGGATTTAAACAGGTAGAGATCATGTGTCAAAGGATTCTACTCTGTGACACAGGGTCATGGTCCTTCTTCTGAATGTATAAGTACAGATTTTAAGGAAAAACAATTCTTCCTAAAAATGTATTTTTTTAAAAGTCCTGGGAGAGCAGGAAAGCTCAATTTCCTCTTCAACTACATTAGTCTAAGTCACTGAAATGGAATTATTCTTCATTTATTCCAGTGTAAGAGAGTGGAGCATCAAACTCCATGTATTTCTAAGATTAATTTGAGGGATTTTGTATTTTCTTTCATGCATAATTTATCCCAGTAACTACACTTACTGAGTAATCCCTGGCATGAGCTGTTTTTTCCACACTTGATGCTAAATGAAGGATCCGATTAAGGGTTTATCTTTTCGGGATATGGCAGGAATCAGCTAGGTAATATCCTGCTCTCTCCCGCATCAATGTGAGCTCTGTTCGTACGCTGCTACTGTGATGACTGTAGCCTCCAATTCTCTTTTTTCCCCCAAATATGTAAAGCCTAAATGAAATGACACCTCGATGCAAATCACAAATACACATAAACAGTCCTACAACTGAATCCCCCAAATTCTCAAATGAGGAAAGGCAGAGTAGTTGTCCATTTAATCACACTGGCTTTATGCTACCATAATTACTTTTATGACACTGGTTACATGGATGCACATTTCAATGTAACCAAGTGGTGAATCTGTCCTGGAATCCCAGTATACCATGAGGAACTATTCTTTTTTTTGTTTGCTGGTGTCTGTTAGAAATGATACAATCCAGAGGTTGCAGAATCTCTGAATGATCACTGGATGTTTATATTCGATTCTTTACCTTTTTCAGTTTTTGTTACTGAATGTACATGGACAGAAGATTTTTGGTTACGTGGATCCTTGATCTGGCTTATGCAGTCTTGTACTTTTATTAATTAATTGGAAGTTATGTGGAAGATCCAGTTTGTGCCTAGAACTACTTCAAATTATAGTCCACAACATCAGGACAACCGAAAACTCAGATTACCTCGCATTTATGCCCTTGGAAGAGAACTATGGTCTGAAGGTGTAGGCTCTCTCTCCCACTGCTTTAACTTCATCCACAATTCTTTTCTTGGCAACAGCAAAAAATTACGAAAATTAGAAAATACGTCACCCTGACTTTCATGCGTGTGAAACAAATAACGTGCCAGCTGTCTTTGCCATTAGTCATGTTTTTAACTGGCCACCATGGATGGGCCCGACTATAAAGCTTAGTTATTTTACCTAACAGAAGTAAAATTTTTTCATGAGGAAATACAAAGAAGTTACAGTACATTATCATGTGCTATATCCTTCTACCCTGTTATCTGCATCTCTCATTGTGACAAAGTACTACATGATCGGATTTGCCTAAGGGCCAAGCACATCCTCTATTAGAAGCAACAGGAATGTAGGTCTGTTATGTACTCTCTGTGACGATGCCCTGCCAAATAAATTATGCTTCACATGGATAATGCATGGTATTTTGGAGGAAAAAGAGATCCCTGTTCCACACCAAGCAGCCAGAGACTTCCTGACGCTTTCAGTCACTGCTGCAGCACAGGAAGAGTTTGGAGTATGTTGCAGTACTGGCATGCAGTGCTGCTGAGCACTCCCTCATGCCTCCAAAACCCATCCCACTGCTGCACCGTTCATTTGTGAGTGGCCTCTACAAGGGAATCTTCTCAAGTCCCCTGTCCTCTCTGTCTATTTTGCAGTGGTACCTCTTAGCTATTGCTATAGCTACTGTATTCTGCAAATGTGGGTCACCATTGTGCCCCAGAATTCTGTCATTTTCAAGTCTATTCTACTAAACCAAACAATGACCCATAATTGAGAGTTTCTCTCCTGCTTGCCTCTTCCAGCAGCAAAACCAGACTACCCTGGATTCTGAAATGTACCGCACTGGACCCCCACATGGCGATCTTAAGCCTGCTTCTCAGAGACTTTCCACACCCTGGGTCTCTGCCTAGAGACTGCCTCTAGGAGTTACTGCTTTTGTTGTCACGTTTAAGTTATCCGGGAAGATGTTTGGTTTTTTTTTAAAATCTCCTGTATTGTAGGTTTGTCAGAATGGCCACTTTGTTCCTATGAAATACCTTTGGAAAGCCGAGGAGAGAAAAATATCTAAATCTTTGGCAGATACTGTAATCCACCTTTCTGCAGTTTGCAACATGTATGGTGCCATAAAAAAATACATGAGCCAGGAGCGTGCCAGGATTACAAGATATATGCAAGGAAGTGGCTTTAGTTAAACATTTGACATGTATGACTTGTACAAAGACTGCAAAAGAAAACCTCGAGCTTGCCTTTAAGTGTAGGGATCAGAGAAGGATTTCTGCTAAGTCTCAGCATGTTCTCCAACTCTTTAATATCTCCTGTTATCCCCAGCATGTGCTCTGCATTAATTTCAGACAGCATTGAACCTGCTCATCCATCTGCTCTTTGTCAGTATTCCTTACGCATCCCTCTCACGGCAACACGATTAGCAACTTAGCAAGCTGGATGTCTTCTCTGTTCCCATTTGATGTATTTTACTCCATCTCCTTATTAGTGTTACAATTTTCCTCTCATTGGGGAAAACAGGCTGAAACAAATCACTTCTGTACATGATTCATTGGCAGGGGTTCACTCAAACCTTTTAGTGAATATACAGATATCAAAGCTGCAATATTCCACTACCAAGCAGGCCACAGCCACTTGGAATGACACTTTGAGACGATCTGGCTCTAGACTTTCAAGCACTTCAAACAGACATAACAAACTTTCAGCAGAGATAATTTGTTCGTGATAAAAATGAGAATCTTGGATCCTCTCCATGGGGCAGAAGAACTAGAAAGTTGTCTGGAAGGAGATGCAACCCTCTGGGTCACCATCCCACCATTCCCATCTCATCCCGGTACTGCAAGCATACAGAGTGTGGGGAAACAATCTGCATGCTGAAGAATATAAGCCCAAGAGCTATCAGAGCTTGTAAAAGTTAGGATGCCTACAAGGACCTTCTTCCACTGGGAGGTCTGGTCATGAGCCACAACTGCGCTGAGAATCTCTGGGCCGGCTTGGGGCCAGCACATTTAGACAGGATTACCACAAAGCAATGATTCTGACTTCAAAACATCCTCCTCAATAATAGCAGCAGTACTGAGAATACATATAAAATTGATTTATGCCCAGTTTAAAATTTTTTTTTTAAAAAGCAGATCAATTACTGTATGTTAAAAACACGGTGAGTGCCTTAAATAAATTCATACCCAAACCACACGTGTGCATTGCAAGGACACAGAGCTTTTAAAAGTGTTTTACATGTTTTACGCTCATGAAAATAAATAATAATATACATGCTTTTACAGACGGTAACCTCCCTCTTCATCTCAAAGCATGTGGCTTACTAAGGATTAAACTAAAAAAAATCCTGATTCCATGTACTGTATTGTAACTTAAAAAACCAAAAAGCCTACCCATGCTTCATTCAAGCTACAAGTTCACAAGATACATCCTCACAACTCGTCCAATTTGTACACTCACAAGCAGTGTTCATGTATTGAAATGAAGCTTTTTTGGTTCAACTCTCAGTGTCATTTTAGACAGTGTTTACAGGGTTGCTCTTTTCACATTCATCAAATCTAGCCTTGGTACATTTGGGTGGAATACTGAAAGCAACCATAAACATGCCTATTAGCTATGGATATCAGCTCATCCTCTTTTGATTTTTAGAGCTTGGATGCTGATACACATCATCACACCCCTGTATATTTCTAAAATGTATCATGGTAAAAAATGTACAAAACCTACAAAACTATAAAAAGGTCTTTCTAGGAAATTAACTTAGTTGGCTGTGTGAAGTTTGCCAGGCAAATAGAGATTGTTTATTAATGCATTTATGTGCAGGTGAAGATTTTGTGTCCAAAACTTCACACACAGCAGACACTTACTTAAAAGAGGAAATCAAAATAATTCTGAAAACAGAGCAGAACTACTACATAGAAGCTTCTCTGGACATAGACTTCACTGTAATCAGAGACATACGTTCCTCAGTATACCTTGGTCACTGCTGATGTCACAGCACATGCTACTATCTCTGGATGGCTTCCTGCTATTTAAATACATAAACACTGAAAAGGAACACCACAATCCTGTCCTAGGTGCATTATTTTCCCATTTTAATATACTTGATGTAAGTTATAGTTTTATTTTTACAAAACAGTAAAAAAATACAGACAGGCTGAAGTAAAGCAAATTCTATTAAAAGGAACCCCATTTTATTTAGTTTGTGCTACACACACATGAGCAAATACCTGTTTCAGAGATCTAGTATTTGTCTCATCTGAAGGCACTAGAAGCCCAGTTTCCTCTAGACCTGGTCCAATCATTGTACCATGTATCAAATAACTCTACCCATCCTTTCAGCTGACAGAAAGGGTTCTGGGTCAAGAAGGAAAAGGGAGGGCCAAGAAAAGGGCACATTTGTGGATGGGGATGCAAATCAGATGCAGGGACCAAAATAATTCCTTTTTCATTACTCCTCATTGTCCCAACAAATCCATGAATCCATCACATCCCTAACAGAATAGACTAATAAGCAGCTTCTAGATGCCCCAAAAGGCCAAAATTATCCCTCGACCAACCCCCAAGTGATGGCAGCTAGATACGTCAGAAGAGTTTGAAAGGTCCATCCAGGCTGCACTATATGCTGCTTGGTTAACTTCCGTGTGAGCTAGAGGCACACACTGGAAAGCAAGAAATAGTCCTCCTCCACCCACAACTGGAAAGAGGGACTACTTGCAAAGACTGAAGTCTTAGCTGGGCCCGGGGGAAAAAAAAAAAATGTTTCCTTAACAACTCCTGATGTGTTACACCCAGAGGAAGCTGGATAGAAGTGAGAATCTGCTCCACTGCCTGTGACTCTTGGGACATGCAGAAACCACCACAACCCAGCCAGCACTTGCTCAGCACAGCCTACGCTTTCTTCCAGAAACAGGGAGCAAGGCTCTCATGTTACATGGCTAACTCAACGCATCGCCTTCTCTGGGGATTCCTCAAAGGTAATTTTAATCAAAATAAGGGATTGAGGGTTGGAAGTCAACCAAGCATGCATCCCAAGCTTCGCAGCACTGATAGGTTTCTGCAGTGAAAAACACGCATGAGTGTTGGTTCAAGAATGCTGGTTCGAGCTCCGTTTCCATTGTGTTTACTCTTGAGCAACTTGAACAGTTTTGTGTTCAGTGATTCTTGGGACTTAAGAGTATAACTCAAAATGACTCTCTGGTTAAACTAAATGACCGAACTGGCTTTCCTCAGAGCAGCAAAGTGAATGAGGAATCCAGGAAGAGTCAGAGAAAACCCTCAGATTTTCTCCTTCTTATTCGGGCAAAAACTGTTAAGTTGATCTCTGGCAAAACATTTACAGAACCCTGTATTGTCCTGAATTATTTTACTAGTCTAAGGTGAAAGCTCCCTTTCTGCTGTTGCCTTCAACACCCACTCCCAGCAAATGGTGTTGCATATGATCATTAAAAAAAAAGATACCTATTTCTGCCTCTTTTCCCTGCAGATCAGAGTAGTTTGAGTTGCTGAGTCACAGATGGGGAATGCAGCAAGCAAAAGCTATTATAAACAGGAAAGTGAAGCCATTTCTGCCAGACCCTCAATAAACTGTCACTACTGCATTAGGTGCCAAACTTGGCCTCTTTTCCGCATCCCTTATTTTTATCATTAAATATACTTTTCAACAACAGTGATTAAACTCCTATTAAGTAACATTTCTGAGCACTGAAGATATAGCACATGACTGTGCAGATGGAGAACATATGTCACTATTTCCATGTTTATTTACTTAGCAGCCCAGGGTGAGAGTCAGACAGCTCTTGGTTAACTTAAGCGAGCTGAAGCACATGCAATGGCTCAGGCCAGTAATCAGACAATAAAAAGTCGTGGGTTTGCCAATTATTTTTTTACATATTGTGAAACTAGCCCAGTTATCCCTGTGCAGAGTTCAGTAAAGTGTTGTAATCTTGATGTTATAGTTTCTACTTAATTCCTGGAATCACTACTGATACCCATGATTTACTGTGAAAAATTCCATAAATCCCATTCTTCATCCCTCATGCAGAACTCTTATGGAAACTGAAAGGATCTCCTGAATTCTTTTAAAATGATCTTAATATGTAGATCAAAATGAAGTTTCTTTTATAGAAAGCAAGAGTACTGAGAGAACTATTGACCACTATGCGCACTATTAACTGTGGTTTGCTCAAGGCACAGTTGGAGAAGTGGCTGCTGCTCACTTCATTTTCCCGTTTTCCCTTGTCCTTCTCCCCTTTCATTTCTTTGCAAGATGTAAAGGAAGTCCTTAAGGAGGGATCTGACTCTTACTAAAGCAATGTCAGCTGCGAACAAAAGGGCTGCATCAGGTTTGAACTGAAGGAATGTCTATTAAGCATGAATTCCTGTGCCTGACAACAAAGTGAACTTCACTACCACAAAAGCTATGGTAAAAAAAATTAAAGATAAAAAAGCCCAAACCATTCTGCAGTAACAAAATCAAATACTCAGCCTTAGTCTTCAGTCTAGCAACGCTTCCCTCTGTGAAGAACCTCCATTAAAACATTTCTGAATGCATCCATCCTTTAGCCTCTTTGCAAAGACTTAAACTTCGGCAATGCAGGAGTTCTCACACAAAGTAGGAATCCCTGGCTAGTAAGTCATATGTTCATAAGGCCCCTTCTTGCCATCAGTATCAACCAAACAGAGGCCAAAATAGCAACCTATAACATCCAAAGGATTTACTGAAGTGCAGTTGTTTTAATCTAGAACTAAATAGCCTGCTGCTGCTGCTGCCAGAAAGTGAGCAGGGAAACAGCAGAGTGGGATTTTTTCAAGAACTGTAAGGTGCTCAGCCTCTCTGTACAGATGGTCTGTGTCCCACTTCTCCATCCTCTTCTCAGCTTCAGGGGTATTTTACCCACCTTGAAGAAGCTGAATCACTCGTTCTCTTTCTAACGGGCAGTGTATTTGTATTATTTGGGAGGAAAAACATTGGCCACACCTTCTGTCCTACCCTATTATCTAAATGCAGGCTGTTTTCCTGAGCTCTTTTGCCACAAACACGGCCATCTACACCTGCAGACAAATAAATAAGAAGGCGGCAAAGTTCTTAACTGCAACCCAGTTAAAGAGGAAAAAAAAGGTAGGCAGAAATAATGATTAAATCACTGCTTAATGGACCTAAGATTTATTAAGGGTTATTAATCTACCAATTTTTAGCTAGAAAATCTATCCTAAACAGCACTTGATTCCAATTAGTTAAGTTCAAAAGATAATTAACACGTT
>VZTM01036947.1:921-13868 GCA_013400555.1 Jacana jacana
CATCACAGGGATAGTTTCAGATGTAAGATTGCATATATCATCACAACATGATTCCTTTTGGTGATAACAATAACTATGAAAAAGATCTTAGATCAAACGGTACAACCATCCTCACAGCTGTTAGCTAAAACAGGAAAGAACCTTCTTGAACTAATAGGTGTCATTCATATTTTACTCTTCGTAAATGATTTATTATTTCTTTTTCTTTTTCTTTTTTTTTTTCTTTTTTTTTTTTAATGCTAACATTGAAATGCAATGAAAAGAAAGATCAGAATAATGAACAGAACACAATGTATCCTGTTTTCAAGACCTCGACAAGCGTAAAACCTAGATATTGAACCCTTCTCACACATTCATCAGCACACAAGAGTTTTCAGGTACTGAGTACACAGGAGGATTTATAAAGAACTGCATGGTATATTTGATTTGGTTTAGGGTTGATAACATGAGATAATAGTATGGAAAAAATCATGCTCCAGTAGCAAATGTCAATCCGTTTGTCTGTGACACGCAGCTGAGCATTGGAGAAGGATTCTTGATCTTCTAGGGGTTTCTCACTGTTTGTAACAATTACCAACCTGGTCTTTTGGAACTGTATGGTTTCATAAAAAGTGAACAGTAGAAACATGTGGTAAGCTTGGATTATTTTTTTTTTTTTAATTGGGAGGAATATTCAATACACTGTGATATTTTTGATATCTTGCCTCTTCTCTTTACAACTTCATTCCTTGCATTCAAATTTTTTGCTGTTTTTTCAATAGGAAAACATAGGAAAATACCTGGGCATGTAGAAATCCTTTTTATTTTCATTATTCCAACACCCACTTCCTTCCTTTAACCCAGAAACCTTTACAAGATGCAGCTTGTTAGCTAGTTGCCCATTGGAGCTGGAGAGTGTCAAATAGAAATGGTTATGCTTTCTTTCAAAAGGCATTTGAGCCTTCTTGATATGTGAATAAGTCAAAATACACAACTGAGAGATTTCATTACACAATTGCACTGTACCTGCAGGGAGAGATCTTGATGTGAAATAATAATGTATAAAGTAATTTGATTACCACAGAAATACACATCAATAATGTTTCTCATAGTTTGAAAGATCAATAATATCTTGGAAGTACTGCAGTACTAAAGTGACAAGAAGCTAATTTTATCACATGGGGATCAAAATTTTCAAGTGGAATTATAGATTTCCAGAACTTTACATCCTCATTCAAGTTTCCATATTGGGCTCCAAAGATCTATTTAATGTTTTTGCAATAAATAAATGTACTGCATTTATTATATTCAGTATTCATATTCATCATAACTATATAAATATATTATATTATACAACATAATAGCTCATCCTAATTATAAAAATAAAATACAATGACTTCTGCAAGATCAGTTATTCTTATTGTATAATATTATAGAATCATATATTATCCAATACTGAATACTATTTTAAAAATGTGTATCATAAATAATATCTATGTATTTACTATATATGTGGCTAGATACATGTATATGTATCTATATACATGTATGTCATTTTTTTTTATCTTGCCAAGAATGTTAGCTAGTATTTTTAGAAGATTTAGAGACTGTTACTACTTTTCAAGACAATCCACTAGTAGAAAACAGAATATTATGTATTCAACACACAACAGAACAATTTCTAAGCAAGTGAGATGAATCATTACACAACACTGCAGAAGTATTAATTGTAGCCATCATACATATTATAAATTTTGTTCAAAAACCAGTAGCATTTATAGTGCTGGAAAACACCAAGTGACACATAAGATGACAGAAATAAAATACTTAAATTACTTTTTACTCATATAGTCTCAAAGAATTAATAATAAAAAATATAAAATTGATATCTAAAGGAATGCTTTAAATTTAAAACTAATTAGGCTAAGCTCTTTTGTCTGCTGATCTTATCAGCACGAATAGGTGGGATGTTATCCTTTGATTAAATAGGTGTCTGACTTGATTACTTTAAGAAATAAAAAACGTAAAAGAGAACAATGAATTTCAGGGTTCCATTCCAAAGGAAAGAAAAAATACAATAAAAATAGATTCAAAAAAAAAGAATTCAGGACTTAAGAAGAAATTGTCTGTTCATATAAAATTCTGTATGTGATCAGTCCCTGATGAAGCCCAAGTACATTCAGAATGCCATTTCTATTCAGCACGCATTTTAAGACATGCCTAATATTACTATAAGTAATGAACATGAATGACTTTCAAAATCAAGAAAAATATTAAAACTCAGCAGGGATATGCATAACAACCAACTCTCAGACCACAACTGAATATTGCTAACAGATCTGCAAAACCTCAATAACTTTACAGACAACAACAAGTTAGGTGGGAGTGTCAACTTGCTTGAGGGCAAAAAGGCTTTGCAGAGGGACCTGGACAGGGCTGAGGCCAATGGGATGAGGTTCAACAAAGCCAAGTGCTGGGTCCTGCACTTGGGTCACAACAACCCCATACAACACTACAGGCTTGGGGAAGAGTGGCTGGAGAGCTGCCATGCAGAAAAGAACCTGACGGTGTTGGTCACAGTCTGCTGAAGGTGAGTCAATGATTTGCCCAGGTGGCCAAGAAGGCCAAGAGCATCCTGGCCTGTATCAGGAACAGTGTGGTGAATAAGACTTGGGGGGCAATCGTCCCCCTGTACTTGGCACTGATGAGGCTCTACCTCAAGTACTGTGTCCAGTTTTGTGCCCCTTACCACAGAAAAGACACCGAGGTATTAGAACAGGTCAAGAAAATGGCAACGAAACTGGTGAGGAGTTTAGAGAATAAGTCTTATGAAGAAAGGCTGAGGGAGCTGGGGTTTTTCGATTGAGGGAGCTGTGGTTTTTCAGCTTAGAGAAAAGGTGTCTGAGGGGGGACCTTATCACTCTTTACAACTACCTGAGAAGAGGTTGTAGAGAGGCAGGGTTCCATCTCTGCTGCCAAGCAACAAGAAACAAGCCAAGAGGAAATAGCCTTAGGTTGCACCAGGGATAGTTAAGATTGGGTATCAGGAAAAATTTTTCTATTGAAAGGGTTATCAAGCATTAGAATGGGCTGCCCAGGGAAGTGATTGAGACACCATCCCTGGTGGTATTTAAAAGACAGGTTGACATAGTGCTTGGAGATATGGTCTATTGAGGATTTTTATCAGAGTTAGGTTGATGGTTGGACTAGATGAACCTAAAGGTCTCTTCCAACATAGACAATTCCATGATTCTATAATTGATTCTATGATATTTCTTTCTTTTTTTTTTTTTATAATATATATTTATTTTGTGACTGATTTTAAACAACCCTATAATCTGGTTATATATTTCAAATTTACTGGGTTTTATTTTCAAATATCCTCATATATCTGCCAAGTAGATATGTAATTCCTTTTGACATATACATGTAGATGGATCCTACTAGAAGTTATATCATAAAATTCTATACTGAAAAGATGGCCTCAGAACTGATGTTTGTAATTGATTTTTATGTCACTAACAGAAAATATCAAAAGGTTAGAATACAATGGGTCCATTAATCGATGAAGTATTTAGCCCGTGCTTACATCCATCTTTGACATGGAAGTAGTGAATTACACTATTGTGTATATTACAGGTTGCATATCACAGTCTGTAGTGTAAGTATCCATTAGTAGATTTCAACTCTGTTTTAAATGTTGCAATGCACTGGTCAGGTAGGCCAATGTAGTAATATTTCCCATTGTATTAATGCATGAATATTTCAAACCTGTCACATTCATTATTAATTGAAATATTAAATTACCAAGAATCAATATGACAATCAAATTTATACACTGTGCTTAGATTATTATGGAATAATAAAATATTTACAAAGATCCTTTATTGTGTTAATTTTGTAAAGTTATTGTTAGGCAATTACACCATTAATGCCCATCCTACTTTTTATATATAACATAAAACAAAATTTGAAAAGAACATTATTACACTTGCAAATCTAATCCCAGAAGCTCTTGAAATGCAGAGTTAACTCTGGCAGAATTAAGAGTGGTTTTAATTTTATATGTTGCTTTTTACTATAGGTCTTGTAGCTGAT
The DNA here is from genome assembly GCA_013400555.1 of Jacana jacana. Taxonomy (NCBI): domain Eukaryota; kingdom Metazoa; phylum Chordata; class Aves; order Charadriiformes; family Jacanidae; genus Jacana; species Jacana jacana. Next base: position 4,999 of record VZTM01036947.1, read on the forward strand.
TCAATGAGCTAACTAGGACAGTGTTCAGATAATAAATGGCTATTCAATATATTCTTTTTTTCTTGTTCAGGGTAGGATTCTGTTTCTTATTTATTGCAAACCATACAAATCCTTTCTTCATGACAAAACTATTAATTTTCTTGTAGCCATAGGGTTTTCATCATTGTACTATCTGAATTCTCCACAGGCAGTTATAAATTTATTTCAGCAATATAGCTGTGAGGTAAAGTTACCCAGGAGTTTTTTTCAGTATAAGAACATCCAGTTCTACCTTATGACATGCAAGTTCATGTCGTTGGCCACTGTCTACCAAAGCACATTTGTTTAACAGTAAGCTTGATGGCAACATCGGTGTAAAAGAAATTCCACTATCTGATGAGATAGGTACCTTACCCTTGCATGCCTTTTGACTGCTCATAAAACCACCAGTAACATGACCTTTGTAGCATTTAGTAGGATCTTTAAATTCCACATCAATAGTCCTGTGCTTTGGGATGATTTCCCCCTCCACCAATCGCTTTGTAAATCTTTCAGTTTGGCAGTGAATTAATGTTACATTTTTCATATTCTGTCTCATAAGAATAAACATTATATGAATGAAAAATTAGAGAAGCTGAAAGCAGCATGAACTGAAAGACATCCTGAGTCAGTTTCTAATCGAGGTATTCCTCAGAGCAGATGCCTCATCTTTCTGCCTGCCTGTACTGCTATATTGCTATGCAGCAGATAAGACTAAGCAAGTCTCAGCTGGGTTGGCATTGAACCTGTTTGATATAGAACTTTAACAAGTATATGTGGCATTTATGAATGGATTAGATACCAATTTAATTATAGGGAACAAACGCAGGGTAATATAGGGAAAAAACATCTTAACCAGATTGTTAAAAAAATAGTGTAATTCTCTGTCCCTTTCTGATTTGGCTGGTAATTTGAGATCTGTAGAAATAAACTGTTTTTGTCTCAAAAGGCTGGTAGGTATAACATAACTAAAAAAGTCTCACACAAGCACAACATGTGATATAGTAACTCTTTCTTTTCTCCGTTTCAGAAGACAAGCCTCGAGGATTCTTCTGACAAAATTCATATATGTATCTAGGATCTAGCATTTCCAGAATCAGTCAAATTTATGGATTGTATGAAGGATAAAAAAAGATATAGTAAATTTGCTGTTTTAAAAGGTTGATCTACTTTGTCTGTAGAAATTATTTATAAACAAATTTGTCCCATTAAAAACATAAACCCAAGGTTTTCTGATTTTCCAGGTAAAAAACAAAACAAAACAACAAAACAAAAACGAGTGAAAACCTCTTTATTTTTTGTTTCAAATTTATTTTTGATCCATATCAAGTAGGAGCAGTTACAAAATTTCAGGCTCACTTGCCTATGTCAGTGTGTACATTTAGGACTATTTTTAGAATACTGTGCATTCATACTATTTTCGCTAAAGATAAGGAAAAAACAAACCAAAGCAAAAACCAGCTCAATGTTCCATCTTGGTAAAACAAGAAAAAGTTTTGGTTGTGTTACACTGAGTTTGTGAGTCATAAAGAGAAGGATGACAAGTTTTATTAATGTTATAGATAAATGGTGCATCATTTTGGATTCCTAAATAAAGAGAAAAAAGAGAAATTGGTTAAATTCTATTCTATTCTATTCTATTCTATGCTATGCTATGCTATGCTGTGCTATGCTGTGCTATTCTATATCTATATTATGCTACTGTAAATTTTCCAGAATTTGATTTCTGGTATGGAGATCAAGACAAAGCTGCAGTGTGCAATCTGGCACTGCCACTACACAGAATATCATACTAATTCAGCAGTAGCATAATACAGATGTGAAGGACAAGGCTGACATACTTTTCACTCTGTGCAAAGTTTACAAGATTTCGTTTGGATCCTGACTTTGCATTTTAGGGTCAGCTTCCCTTTAGATAGTATAGATTTAAATGATCCTAAATTAGTTGTTATTGCATGTGTATATACATAGAAAACATACCCTGTGTAAAGTTGCATCGTTAAAGTATTTTATTTAAAGCAAAATACGCAGAAATTAAATGTGAATAAAAATACAGCAAGACAAAGTAAAGTCTAGTGTACTAGTATTCAATGCTCAGTCATGTTAGATGTTTGTTTGAAGACTCCTGGTTCCAGAGACAAGGCAGTAGTTTCTCAGAAGTGCCAAAGAAATAACACCAAAAGTTGTTATGTAAGTACCTCCTTTGTACTCACTAATAGATACGTGGCCTCACAGCCAGGAGACAATGTGTTCAGTCCAAAATCTGACTTGCATGTCACAAAAGTTTAGGGGTATATTGTTGTGTCACATTTAATTTTGAATTGCTCCCCATTGCCTGTTCTCACTGTCTATGTTACATGCACATGAAATCGCTCCTGGGATCTCTCTGGAGTTCCTGAAAGTCTCACTGAGATGAAGCCTTTTGATCCCAGTTCCCACCTCACTCAGCAATACATCATGTGTTACCTGCTCCAGCTCCCAAAATCTCTCTCTATATATGGCAGAGGGCCACTCTGCATTCAGTACATGCTCTAAGCATCATAATCTGTCTAGATCTCTAATGGGATGTGACAAGGCAATGTCATAGTGAGGGAATGAGGCACAGTTGTGCTGTGAAGGTGTATGAGAGGTGCGTAGCAGGAAATACTGCATGTGCAGCCTATAGGCATGTATGCACCAAGTTAGACCTGTGTATGCTCATGGTGTGGTGAAGTTTGGACGTGAAGTAGCTGATCTGCTTTAAAGGAAGCTACCTTCCTTTAGTCTCCAGCAGAGCAAGAAGCCTTTCTGTTTCCATGACAGAGCATACAAGGACCCTTGGGTACCCTAGAGTAAATTGCAAAGCCAGTATAAATGTCATACATTCTCTCTGCCTTGATTATAGAGGGAGCCCAAAGACAGAAATCATGAACCAAAGAAATGCTCATTATGTATATAAAGATCCATGGAATGAGCCTGAGTCTCTTTTTTTTATTATTATTCCTAAATAAAATTTTATTTAAATGAATGTTTTTGCTTTTTGTTTTATTTTTATTTTCATTTTGACTGATGCACATTTTCTGGTGTGTTGTATGATGTTTGAGCAATTTTCAAATTGTTAGGCATCCTACAAAGACATTTGAACTTTCGTTACATAAATTCTCAGCCATGAAACTGTCTGTGTAACAACAAGTTTATGAAGCAAATATTTTCTGAAGGTCTCTTTGCTCATAACTCTTAATCTATGCTTCTACTGTGTGATTCCTGCTGTATTCAGAGGAGAGCTGTTTAGGAATTCTTTGTAAGGAAGCAAAACCTCCAGTTTCTCCTAACCAGCGCAACCTCAAGTTTCCTTTGCTAACAACTCAGGTCAAAGGGCACATCTATCTCCTAATGAAAAACTACTTTTTTTTATCTTTTTCTTTTTTTTCCCCCCTCTCTCTCTCTCTCCCTGGAATGTCTCAGAAAGCCCATGTGACAGTTCTGGCAGTGTGAGGTGTCTGATGAATTGCAAAGGCAAGTGACAGGTTGGAAAGTTGTGAACTTGCTCCCTGTTGAAATTAAAAAGCCAAGCTTCAGCTCTGTGAATTCTTTTATTTTCCAGTTGTAGCAACACTCATCATGAGCTCTTTTGCTTTCTTCCACTAGTGTTTTGTGCTGTCGTCACTTGAAAGGACACTCCAAAGTAGTTCCAGGCTTAAAATTTAACCTATGTTTGAAACTGTAGCAATCCTGCAGGGAATGGTCGCTGTATTCACACTACATTAAATGACCAGAAAAGAAACTAACAATACAACACAAAAGACATTATGTAAGGAAGTAGATGCTGTTTGTGTGTGATTTCTAAGACTATGTGAACTTCTTCAATGTCTAGCTGACATAGGTTTATGCTGAGCGTATTTTCCCCCCTTCCCCATCACTCAAGCTGAATGTAACCTTATCAACTCCAAATCAGAACATCAAACTCCAGGTGAATGTAAAGATCTAATTCATGCAAAAAAAGCCCTAGGTCTGCTGTGTTTATGGCATTTCTGTCTATGGGGTCCCTCATAATGATCTGAAATACTTAAGAGGGTAGAGAGATGACATGACAGACGTTATTCCCCACGTGGACCTATGGAAAAGTGGAAGACAGCTTAGGTGAACCTGATTTATTTTTGTGGAGCTGAGGAATAGTCCCTGTTTAAGAATGGAAAAATCAAGGAGATTGGAACATATCCTCCTGGTAAAGTGTACGCTAATGGAGTGGTCTCCACAAATTACTTGGGAGTCAGGTATCGGTGTGAAGATAAATAACACTTTTTCCTCCCTAAAACATCTTGATCCTTCTCTTTTCATACATAAATATCCCATAATAGATCCTTAGTGAGCAATCCCGAAAGGCTCTTCTCTGCTTTCTGCAGCAAGCCCTATACCCCTCACCAATGGCCCCTGTCTGTGGGGTGACTCAGAGAGCCTCCCCACTGACTCCGGGTGCAGGATGACCCCCACACTGTGGTATCGGTGCTGCTCTGGGACAGCCCTGCAGCTAGGGAAGCAGCTTTTTTTTCTGACTGAGGTACTGAGGGCCCGCTGCCCACCATCATGCCTCTGTGATCTTTCATGTTCATGAAGATGAACCTTGAATCTTCTGACCTTACAAGCTTCATTTTACATTGTCTCCTCTTAATAATTAGAAAGTAAAATGAGTACGAGTAAAAGGAGTGCAGTGTTTTGGAATGGGCTGCATATCATCCAGCTATGATAAAATATGCATCTAAATCGGAGGTCACATTAGTCACTTCTTGCATAAACAGCACAGAAGAGTAGGAACTCCCTCCAAAACTAACTTCCCTGTAAAACAGACAGTAGCCCATCTCTAAAATACCTGATACAGTTCTGTTGTAAAGAACAGTGTATGAATCATGACTCCATATCAGTATCATTTTTCCTATGTACAAAAGCATTTCTTATGTTATTACTGAAGGGAATGTTTTTCAGTTTGTTTCCCTCAATTTAACTGTTTCCTACTAGCGGATCTCAAATTCACACAGCAGAGAAACCTGACAGGAATGACACTGATGGCATGTAGCGGAGCTTGTCTGTTCTGTGAACTGTCATCCAGAGGTAAATAAATGAGACACCACTAAAAGTGCCTCATTCACCAGTATTTCACCACTGAATAGCTCTACTTATAGTTAGAGACTAGCCCATTCTGAAACAAGAGTGATGCAGTAGAGAATTGGTTCAAGGATGGCTGATTTTTAAGGAAACTAACGGAAATATGACAGTAATAGTGGCTGTTAATTTAATTCCTTGCCTTTAATTTACAGGACATATCAAAAGCTGGGACACAAATTAATTTCATGTGTGGCTTATATTATACCTTCTAAAATATATTATCCTGGCAACACAGCCATTGATTTTGCTATTATTTTATATACCAAACTATTCAGTTTTGCTGTGCTATGGAACAGCATTGTTCTTCTTTTTGCATTGACATCTGAGAGTTTGTATAGTCTGCATTCATTAAATATAAAAAGTGAAAGTAGACACTGCATAAAAATTCCTGATAGTGGTGGGAACTTTTTTTTAATTAAATCTTGAAATTGCACGGAGTATCCAAATAATGATAAGAACTTACTTTCATTTAATTTAATTTTCTTCAGAGATTTTAAGATTTGACCTTCAAGTCCACTAGAAGCCCATCAAATGATTTACTCTGCAGTTCTATTTGAAATAAATTATTCCACTTCATCTCACAAGTAACTCAGGGAAGAACAGATGGACCAACTTTGGGATGATTGAGGTGTTAGTGAACTGAAAGGTAATTAAGGAAATACAGAGGTTAAGCAAGCCTGCGAAAGTCAGAAAGCATTTCATCATAAAGTATAAGGTCAAATTATTGTCCATGTGATAAATATATGATATCCACTAAAAGCCTAATATTCCCAGAAAGGAAATGATAATACTCTTTTTCTTTCTTTCTCTTTGGATTTTATGCAGTAATCATTGAAAGACTGAATAATGAATTCACCTCCAGTGTAAGTTCCATGTAGTACAACGCATATGACCAAAATATCAAAAGAAGTCTCTAGCTTTCTTCAAAACACAACTTGTTCCTGCATAGATATTGTCATCTGTAGATGATCAGTGACTGAAAGTCCAAATATTTGTCCTACAGCACTAATTATGGTCCTCAGAGATGTGTGTATTGGACTTAAATGTTGATTGAGTTTTAAAGCCGTGTCTTCAGCTGCATGGGTCACAACACAGCTCTGCTGAAGTTAATGCAAATTCTGCTGGCATCAAAAGTTCACTCTAATCCATTTGGAATGGGCTGCACTAGAACTCCCCAAAACTGAAAATTCTAACTGATACTGACCGATTGGACTGTAATCAGTGGATGATCACCAATTACATGGAGTAATTTTCCCACTTATATTGGACAAACCAGCTTTCTAAAATGTATTTGATTGGCTGTTTTCACTGCTGAAACCCCAGCTGTTTTCTCTAAGGTCCCCAGGGTAAATGGGATCTCAAGGTACACCAGGTCCTCTGTCTCCCCAGAAGAACTTCACTGTAAAGATTCATCTCTATTGTAGTATACGTTGTCCTATTGATTATCAACCTGGACATACTTTTAATTCCTTAGTATTGCTTTATCCACACACAAACAAACATTAGCAATTAGTAGCACAATATGTTTAGTTCATACTCTCTATTTTTAAAGATCACATATACGCATTTCTCATTCTGTGCATCTTCCCACTTACAATACTACAGCGCAGGTGTTCGAGTAGACCTTCTCAGACCTTTGATGAGCTTTTTAGTCTATTTTCTGCCAGCTTGTCAATCACACTCTCAGGTTCTTTGTTATGTCACTTGCACAGCTACGTTAATTAGATACTGTGTTTTTCAAGCTTTCATATCACTTATCTCTTGCTGCCAGCTACAGAGGGAGCCGGATGACTGCTTCGAACTAGATACATAGCTTTTAAGCAGCTAAACTTGGAAGAAGATACTTCACACTACTAATACTTTTGATTCCCAAAGTGAGCCTCTAAGGAAAGCTTGGTTTATCAGAAAAGAGGGAGCCTCCATCTTCTGCATGTGAGTCCAAGTTAAATCAAGCACTCAGAAGTTGAAGTACTTGGAATCACCAAATGTTTTTTGACAGCATTGATTAATGAAATACAGATTCAAAGAGATTCTTCCTGCATAAAATGGAGAGCACTCTTTCAGCCAGCGCTATTTTTAAAACCTACATAAACATTCATGACGCTGGTTATGAGCTGACATACTCTGCAATTTACTTTGCAACCAGAAATACTCCCTTCTCCCCAAAGTGACCGAAACTTTATGAAAACACCTCAAGTTTAGATGCCTATCTGTATGCACATACATACTATAGAACTTAAACTTCAGGGCGAGCAGTGAGCTTTAAACAGAAGAGTGTGTTCTCAAGATATCAGCTGTTACTCTTGGTTATGTTAGAGGATTAATTGTATCCTCTACAAAGGTCAATGTAGCAGGCAAAGATTGCAAAGAAACTGCTTTAGAGATGGCTATCTCCTGGATAAATTAACTGGTGCTTTATCTTGATTATGGTTTATTCTATATTCCAAAGAGGCTTAAGTAGGTGAATCCCACAGTCAATAAATACAGATTACTCCGTTTTCATTGAAAACTGATCTTCTCCACTAGGGAAATCTACGGTAGACCCGGTCCATAAACACAATGAAAATGTTTCACTTCACAGTGCAGACAAATGGGACCTAGGCTTGGTACTCCATCAAGTTGGACAACTAATGCAGGGAAATAACTCATACTCCTAAAGCACTGATTATACTTTTCCTCTTTTCACTGTATGTAGACACATATAATTAAATAAATTACTGGATCATTCTTGTTTTGGTTTCTGTTTTTTCTTGCTTTTAAAAAAAGTTTACGTAGAATTATGCTTTTCTAAATCCTAAATAAGATATAGCTAGACCTAGAAAGAGGAATGAATTAATCTCTAAAAGGAATTAACTGTGTTTTCTTGTTCAAAATCTTTGACTCAATGATGACAGGATATGATTATGTCCACAAGCATATATTTAAGAAAGTTGGACAAAGAGTCTATTCCATGCTTATCAAATTCTTGTACTTATATTGTGAAGAATAATGTGGGGTTTTTTTCTGTAGAACATTCACATGACAAAATCAAGTTTGAACAAGATATTCTAAATCACCAAGGCTGGTCATAGTGTATTAGTAGCAGTTATCTCTATTGCTAAGGATAAAAAGTGAGGAAAGAAAAATAAATATAGCCTTGTTCAGAATACGGCTAGTAAGGAAAAATGGCAATCATAGTTGAACACAGGGTAACTGGGAAATTGAACTCTAAGCATGTCATTGGGGATATTGGACAAGGAATGGTGTGTATATGTGACTGGTAAAATGGAAGATAGGATGCCTTCCCTGGCGGTGGGGCAGAAACAACCACAAAAACAATTCTGACAGATGATAAAGGAAAACTATTCTTTGCTACTGCATATCTGATCAATACTGAAGTAGCATAGAATAATCCTGCTGCTTTTTGCTTGATTTATGACCTCAAAAAGCATAGGTGCAACTAGGTTAGCAAACCATAGACTTCCCATTGAAGGTCTATTACCTTTTACTCATAAAGTAATTGAGGCCAATAATATCAAAGCACTGGAGAAAATTATTAAATCTATACATATAAAAATCCATCTCGGATTATGGACTATCAGTAAAGAATCTAGTTTTAAATTCTTTTAGAAAGCAACACAAAACAAAAACCAGAACTTAACAAGCCAGGTCCCCCTTTCATTGATAGCCTTCAAGGAAAGGGTTTACTATTACTGCAAGGGATATTTTGGAAG